>MU226104.1:1827504-1843909 GCA_018584345.1 Thuja plicata
AAATATTACATTGGTCGGCTGAACAAACATTTACAAATAAAATCCTTCGGAGGCCGACGCTGTCCAGAAATGATATTCCAACTGATGCTCGGTGAACACTGCCGATTCTGCTAAATCCTTCGGTAACTGACTGAACTCGGTAAGCAATAACTTTCCTTCACATATTATTTGATGACCGACTGAACTCGGTAAATACTGAATTTCCTTTGTTGACCGAGTGAGCCCGGTAGTAACTAAATTCTCGATATAGTATTCTGGAGTGCTCGGTAGACTCTATAAATAGCTTCTCTTACCGTCTGAACTCGGTAGACTCTGTCTAATGACTGATATGACATTTTTAGCTCGGTAGACTCTGTCTAATGACTGATATGACATTTGTGTAACATCAAGGACAACACACAATCCAACAATTTGTTCATGGCCTTTTAAAATCTACAATTAAAGTCAGCCATATTTTCATTTGGGAACTTCTTGATGTTATTAAATTCATTTAACATGTATCTATAATTAACATGCTCTCCATACTGCTCCCTAAAGGATTTTACAAATTCATCCCAAGAGGCAATACTATCATTAGGCAAGTTTTAGAACCAATCTCTAGCATCTTCAATTAAATATTGAACAAAAAGTTTCATAATGACATCCTCATCTTCAATTTCAAAGTCAGTCATCTTATCACCAAAAGCTTTTAAATGCTCTTCACAAGTAACAACATTATTTCCTGTGAGCTTAGGGATCCTATCTCTTACCTCATTGGGGATCACATTAGGGTGACTAGGAATGCCTTCAAAGAAAAGAGCTATGTATCTATTCATGTGGATAGGCCTCCTTTGAAAATTCCCCAACTCATTATCACCATTTGGTCCAGCAATTTCTCCTTGATGTTGAACAGGTGGAGGAACACTCTGCTTGGGCTTAGCAGTTTGAAAACTTGAGTGAGGACCCATAAGTTGAGCGTCTAGATTAGGACCAGATTTTTGAACATTTGGGTTGTTTCCACACTTTTGGATCTTAAGAGCACCACCTTGATTGTTCACATTTAGATTAGCAGAAGGATTTAATTGTTGTACTCCTTGATTCACATGCATAGAACTACTTGCAATAGTATTATTGGTAGCATGAAGTAAGGCTATCTTCATCTTCATGTCAGCTGTAGTAGCCTCCAATGCCAACTTTTCTAATTGTTTTTCCAAGTCATCTTTGGCCTTCCTAGCTTGTTCAATATCCAAGTCAATTTGAGGTATTCCCTCAAGGTTGGAAATTTTCTGCTGAGGCTCATTTATGCTGATAGCAATAACCTTTTTCTTTCCTTTGTCAGGGGCATCTTTAGTAGTTACTTTGAGTTTCACATTTCATTGATTCTCATATGGGAACAACTGCCTAATGATAGGTCCTTCCTTTTCAAACTCATCCTTGTCAGGGTTTGAGATTTTATTTGGGGCTTTGCTTCTCAAATCATTGAGGGTACCAAACAATTCTGGATCCAGACTTTTTACTTCTTGATTTAGGCTTTTAGTCTTGTGGTCATTCCTTCTAGTCTCAGCTAGGAGTTCTTCTCTTTCCAATAACAAGTCATATATCCTTTGTCCACGTTTTTCCTCTGCTTTAGGTATTTCCTTTTCTTGTTCTTTCTTTTTTCTTTTCAAAGCCACAACCTCATCTTGCAACTTATCATAATCATATGATGTTGTTTCAGCAGCAGAAGTCTCTTCTGGTGGAGCAAGATTTTCTTCAGCAGGAAAGAACCCTATGTCAGTATTTTCTCCATCCCTAAAGGGATCAAAATTGGTATTAGCTCTATAAGCATCAATTGGTCCCATGGGTTCTACATCTTTAGATGAAGATGACTTCCTTTCTGGAATGGGAATATCCATTTTTCCTTCAGAGGCATGTTGGGAATCATGTTTAGATGCCCCTCTTTTGGACCATTGTTTCCTTTGAGGTGTATGGAGCTCTTCTCCAAGATCCTTTTCAGGATTCATTTTGGAATATGATCTGGTATTTCTTTGTCGGCTCATCTCACAAAACAAAAAAATATTTCACTATGCAATACTGGAATACATAGAAGTTACAGTCGCCACCCCTTTTCAGAGGATTAATATATATAGAGATCAAACACCTTGTCATGTCTCAGATTTCTTTTAAGAAATAAGAAAATATAGAACTTTGCAGATAGATTAGGCTTGATAATTCCTCACCTGGAAATTTCAAGAAAATGATCTTTCACTGTCCATAGCTACAACTGTTTTTCATTCAGTGGACTTCCTCTTGAGAACAAACAAGGAACATATTAAATATCTTAGAGTTATCAACTATTCCAACTAAGAAAAGATCTGTATCATTTTTAGAATCAGGACCTTCAAACAATGTGCCACGTCAGATAAGCATAATAAACTTCTTTAATGATTCTGAGGAAAAATAAACTAATTCTCAATATTGTAAGGACAAATGCATTCATGATCATGACTCTTAGAACATTGCAAGTCCCCAGTAGAGTCACCAATTTGTTAGTGTGACTTGGATGGGAAAAAATCTTTCTCTAGTAATTATGAATACTTGTCTGCAACCAAATTCTGGGATACCTTTTAAATATGATCTTTAAATAACTTTATCCCAGCAGAGTCGCCAATTTGTTAGCTCTTTTTCTTGTAGAATCGATTATAAAAACAATAAATGCCACACTCTCTTGTACCCAAGTTAGATTCTCATAGGAAAAAGGCTAATTAACAAGGATGAAAAATCCTTCTACACTTTGGGATCCACATACCCAGGCGGGTGCACCTTTGACAGAATATTATCTTTCAACAGTTTTTCAATAGTGGATTAAGGATTGGTGATCCTTCTTCTTTTTATTCAATTAGGCTTAGGAAGGCTAACCTACTAATTCACTCTTTAAGGAATCACTATGATGAACTGTACTAAATACAATTAGCTAGACATGTACTTGAAATAACAGAAATATAAAGATTGATTAAATTTGAGTTGATGATAACAACCACTTGTCAGCATTTTGACCAGTGCCTAATCATGGGTGATAGAGTCAAAATAGAGCATACAGATATTAAAGATAACTAATGGAAATAAAAATGAACCCCAGATAGAATGCCTTACAAACTATCCTCTCATCCTCACACCCCTGTATCAAATACCTACATAAACCCTAACCCTCTGTAGTTATCTGCAAGATTTAAGACTTTCCTTGAAAGCAACTTACAGACAAGAACATGGCTACTTTATAACCAGCATACTCAAATTGCCTTACAAATTGAACATACAAGAATTAATAGCAAATGCAAGAAGACATCATTGATATCAAAATGGAAATTCCATTGTATTTTATTAATGTAAATTCAATATCAGTACATTCAAAGACTCAAAAACTGACATTCATACACCATTCAGTAATCAGCCTTGTAGTCTTCTTTTTACCATCCCTTTTAAAATATTACAAACTGATACTTCTAGATAGTGACAGTCATCTTGGAATCCTTTTGGAAAATAAGGATGCAACAAGCTACAGATGACTGGGCTAGTTGACAAAATACAGTTTACAGATCAGACAAAATTTCAGGCGGATCGGGGTAACAAATCTTTGCTCTTAGCCATGTAATCTTTTGTCCTGTGACCGCCTAAATGATTGAATTTTCTCTAAGGTGGCTGGGTCCTTGTCATCTAGAAATTGTTCTCTTGTTGGTTCAGAGGCCCCAATATTTTATTTGTTCAAACTGCTCAACCTCTTTGATGTTAGTTGTCCCCTTTATGTTTATTGTCTCATGCTACCGGGTGACTATTCAATACTTTCTGACCCATGTCGTGAACACCTCATCACTTGGCCAAATAAAGTTGAGGAATTCATATTTCTAGCTGTTGAACTCTTCCCAATCACTGTTAGCCTTCTCAACTTCTACCTCCGAGGATTCAAAGAATGCCTTGGCTTTATTCAAAATATCAATAGTTAGCACAAACCAGCCAGTATTTGCCAATGTAACAATACTTTTTGTCGTACTGGTCAGTGCTTCATTCAATTGTCTTAGCCATAAGGCTTCATTCCTTATGTTCCCATCTTCTTTGAACATATTGGGATACATATCATATCTATCCCTGGAAAACTCTTCTCTCATAATTGTGACCCTTTTGATGATCATGTTCTTCTTGATGTCCAAATTAACCATTAGTTTGAGACATTTATGGGTGCTTGTCAGGATAATATCAATGTTATTTTTTTCCTTTGAGAGAGAGTAAAAGGATTTGAAATGGGCTTCCTTCCCTTTCCAATTATTCACTATCAGATCCCACTACTTCTTTTCACCCTCATGTTCGTTGGTGATGCGTGCAATCTTCTTTCCCAGTAAAAAAAGGTTAGAAAGGTTAACCTCACTGGCACAACTTTTGAGGTTGGAAAATATCTGATCTGAATGTTTTTTCTTTACCAATTCCTCATCCTTTTTTTATTCTAGGGAGTCTTCAAGATCCCTTTTACCCTCTTCTTCTAGCCTTGTTCTTTCATTGATCAACCTATTCTTCTCAGCCTCTAATTCTGCTCTTTTAGCATCAATGGCTTCTTGGGTAGTAGGACTTAAAGGTGCAGGGGAATAGGGATATGTTACAAATGGACTAGAGGAGGAGGGGTGATGAGGTTCTTGAGAAATTACCCCTTGAGGCACAAATTATATCTCTTTTTTACCCTCCAACTCTACTATTCTGTTATCTTTCATCAAAGGTTTAACCTTTTCCTAATTATAAGATTTAAGTAAAAATTGATATCTCTCATTTAAGCTGACATAGGCCTCCTTTTCTCTCCTAGCTACCTTCATGCTTAAATTATCTATTTGAACCACAAGGTTTGTAGCTTCAATTCCTGAAGTGTCAGCAACCCTCTTTACAATTAGGTTTCCTGTATCTTCAACATCATCATCTTCCTTTATTCTCCTCTTGTCTTTTTTCTTTAATGACCAAATTGCCTAAGCTGGATGATCTTCACTAAATTGGGTACCAATTAATGTCCCAATAGTTCTCATAGGTTTAGCCTTCTTTCTTATAGCATCAAAGACCACTGCATCTGCTAGATCCCATTGTGGCAATATGAGAAATCCCTGCATTTTAACCATTTGTCTGCCCTCTTCAGGGGTAATCTTATCAAAATTTGATATAATTTCCTTCTTAAATTCTTTCTCTACATCCTCCTTGGTAGAGTTGGGTTGAGCTTCTAGCATCTTTTGGCACTTGTGATTATATTCATCAATATGGCACCTCCATAGAAATTGAATGAAAGCCCTGGTTTTGATGAAATTGTCATCAGACAAGAATTCATCACTGGCCTGTTTGGCTATAGGATCTAACTCCTTACCACCAAAATCTACTACTATGAGGTTAGTTTCTATATGTCTAGGTGCCTCTAGCATCCCTTCTTGTAGCTCTTGAGTGGTAACAACTACTTCACCAGCATTCCTCAATTGTACTAGTTGTTCAGCAATGGCTTGATCATCATACTGCATGGGGGATTGGGAAGGAGATTATAATTCACTCTCCTATTCTTTGGTTTCCACCCATTTCCTTTTGGGAGAGGGCACCTCTTGAACACTGATATCTGCTAGTCTCTTTCCCTTATGCTAAAGAGGTTGGTCAGCTTTGGGAGCAATAGTAGTGTATCCTCTCCTTTTATATACTACATAATTCCCTGGTGGGACTATTCTGCTCTGTGGAAATCTTTACACAACAACAAGAGCCCTTTCTGGATCATTTTCAACTTCTTTCTACCTCTTCTCATTTAGGGTTTGCATAATCCCCTCAAAAAGATTCTTTAGGGAATCAATTTTGTAAGACCATGGGAAAAAATCCTTTAGAGGATCATAAGTCTTGTCAATATTTTGTACAAAGTCCAAAGACTTCTTGTACACCATCCATTTCTCTTTCCTTATTTCCTAAACATCAAGGTCAAAAATATTTCTGATGATATCCTCTGGATAATTGAATTGATTTTCTAACATCACACATTTAGTCCTCTTCTTGAACATACTCATAATAAAATCTTCATTCTCTGCACATCTTGACACTGAAATGGCTAAATGACAGGGCTCAAAATACTTATCAAACTGTGTCCACCCACCTTTGGTTATGATGAAGTGATGGGCTCTGGTGAGGGTAGGAAAGATATCTCCCTTCATCTTTCCAGTCAAGGCTTCTTCCTGTAGCCCACCTAATTGCCTTATAATTTTTGCTACTCCAATCTTGAGTGGGACTCTGTAGGGTAGCACATAAGGAGTACCTCTGAAACCATAAACCCTAATTACTGTGGAAAAAAGGGTACAAAATTAGATCTCGCCAATTGTGAGCAATTTTTTACTCTAGGGAATATTCCATAGGCCTTAAAAGCCTCATCATTTCATTGTGAACCCTATCATTCTGGTTACTCAGCAGTGACTTGAGTCTAGTTGCAAAAACCTTATCAAAATAAACATAACTAGCACCCTTCCTATCCCATGACAAATCTGCACTCCACATTTGAACAGGCAATTCTTTACCATCTTGGAATTTATCCAGTTCCATTTCTTCCTCAAAGAAGTTTTCACTATTGAACAAGAACATATGCATCATGAGGGAATAACAACCCATTGGTTTCTGTATGTTGCCATCTTGAATTCCTGACAGACCCTCATGCATCTCTTGAGCAATATAAGATGCATAATCAAATACTATTGACAAGTGGGGATGCAAAATTTGAACAACCATCAACATTATATGGATAGGCATTGCCACATCTTCATCTATCCCCAAAACATTGCATAGAGAACTGTACATCTTTCTGGCCTTGCCATTAAAAAGGTCCAACTTGAAGGGTTCTGGGGTCCTTGGCCCTACTACAACCAAGTTCCCTATTTTATTGATATACCCCTTCAATGCTTCACCCCTATAATAGTCCTTTTGATTATGGTATACTTCTTTAAAGTATTCAAAATCAATATCATACATATATTGATAAGTATCAGTTAGCTTGAAAATCCTTCTGATTTCATCATCTGATATAGTCAATAGTATATTTCCCTGGGTATCCCTAACAACCCTAGCCACCTTATCATAAGTGTTTGCAATCAAGGTGAACAAATCAGTGTCCATCAACACACTAGGTGCTATCAATTTTCCCACATCTAATTCCCAAATATTACAGTCTGGGGTAGGGGCATTCCTCTGGCTATAGGCCATCCTGAACAAGGTGAAGCCATCAAAACTGGTATTAGCATCTTTCGCCCATCTACCATAATCATATAACCCTTCTCTAATTTTGAAGCGGGGATGTGGTGGAACTACCCTTTTAATTTGTGTGGCATCTAGTGAGGACAGTGGCAATTATTGTAATAAATCTTCCCTAACATTCTATTTTTGGTAATCAATCTCTCCAGAAACCTCAACTCTAGGGGCCATTATAAGGTTTTTTCTTTAGATACTAGACTCAGATTCTGAAACAAAGCTGTAAAACATTTTTGAACTATAAATTCCACCACAATTTGAATGCTAGTGAATCAGTAAGCTTACCCATTTTACATAGAAGTCACGTGAAGCCAATTTTCTCTACAATCCCATTTTTTCTCGAATGATTTTGATGAATCATTGTGACTGCAAGTTGACTTAAACAATTCTATGGATTCAATCAAATCAATCTTTTGAATTGAATTCAACTGGAGTTGTCACACGTTCTGCAATTAATTCACAGGCTTCAATTTTGCAGCTTAACGACTCTCTGCAACTTATTTTATCAACTTTGAATTTGAGTTGTTGATTCTGGACATCATTCTCTACATCCGACGGCTATCTTATTTTCCTGAAAACAACTATCCACCGAGGACATGTGTTGCCACCGCTTAATTGCTTACTCACTAGATGTTGAGCACTTTCCCTTTAAGCGATTAAGTGAGCCTTCGGATATGAAACAACTTAATTGTGGTTTAAGTTCTCGCTAGTTTTGAATGCCCAGGTCCACCAGCTGCCAGATGTCATCACCGCTTAATGGCTTTCCCGATAGATGTTGTGCATCTTGGGTATAAGCCATTAAACCGACTGTTAGATCTTTTTAGGCTTTAACACCTTTTATACTTGTCTGTGACTAGACAAACACTCTTTCCTGGACAGGTGTCACCTCCGCTTAATCTCTTTCCCGTTAGATGTTGTGCACTTTTTTATTAAGCCATTAATCAAGCCGTTTGATCTTTTCATACTTTCCCACTATTTAACTGAGAACTTTTATGACTTGTTTGGCCCCACCAAGGACATGCATCACCACCACTTAATCGCTTGCTTGATAGATGTCATGCATGCTCTGATTAAGCCATTAAGCCGACCGTTTGATCAAAGTTGACTTGCTCAACACATAAGGTGATGATGTAAAAGGGACTTTTCATGGCGTGACTTAAGAAATTTTAAAGTGGTTAGGAATCACAATATTTTTGTAAAAAGAAACCCATTTAACATGGACACATGACTTGAGGTGTCTTAAGTGACCGAAAAAGTAATGTGAAAATAGAATCAACCAAGACAATTAGGGTTTTTAGTCATTTTCCACCATTTTCAACTAGGTTAAGAGTTTGAACAAACTTTGCACAGGCATAAGGACAATTTTGACCTTGATTTTGAAGCCTTAGACACTACTAATGACAAAGGACCCTAGGAAAATTTCAAGGCACAATCTAAACAAGAAATAGAACCAACACATACATCATCGGATCAAAGACTTATGTAGTTGCAGTCTTACAAGTGCATCACATATAAAATCCTTTTGTAGAAGGTGGACTTAACCATTCTTTACAAATCTCTTAACAGAGTGCACACTTAATAGTGTTGCTAAAGCTTCAAACGAAGTAGATCTTAATAGGTCTCCACTATAATACTCCTAACAGTGTAGGTCATCAGAAGTGACCAATTGTAAGCCTTAATTGGCCCCTTCTTATCTGCAGATAGTGAAGTCTTGTGGGTAACAATCCCCACCACAATTTTTATGTCCTAACAGGAGTTTTTTGCAATATCATATCTTGTGTCATGTGTAATATATTTTCATGAATGTTTGTTGTATGGTTACATATTAAAGAACTTATGATATGATTGCATATACATAAACAAAGATGAATTTTTAGATAAGATAATTTGAAAACTAATGATTAAGGGTTAATGGGATAACTAAGAAAAGTTTTAAAGGTACTGATTCACCCCTCCCCTCTCAGTACATCATTCCAATATAATTCCAACAATTGGTATTAGAGCTAAGTCTCTTTCTTGAAAAGCTTAAAGACTTAAGAGAAAAGATTAGAGCAATGGAAAATTACAAAGTGGACATGACTATTGAGAATGAGAAGCTACAGATGCAGATAAATTATGAGCAGTATAAAGAGGCGAGAATCAAATTAAGAAAACTTCTTGATGAGAGAAATATTATGGCAACTAGGCTGAATGAGAAAGACTACAAAGAATTAAAAATACAATATTACTTTGATACAGAAGAATCATCAACTAACAAAGCTTCAAACACATCAGTAGAAGAAATCACAAGTCTACAAGAGGTCAATCTACATCTGACTAATCAAATCAAGATGCTGAAAATCGGTCAATAAAATCAAATGGTGAAAATTATTGATGTCATGAATGATGCAAGAAAAGATGAAAATGAAAGAACACTAGCCATTGATGACAGGAGGAAAATAACAGAGAAGCTACAAGAGAAAGAATCAGAGATTCAAAGACTTACTTAGCATCACCATAAGGTTACCAACCAGATTATTCTTATGAGTCAAGAAGCAAATAGACTAAATACATAACTTATTGAAAGTATACAGATCATCGGTGAGCTAAGAGAAGAGAATGAAAAATTGAAGTATGAAACTAAATTCTAGAATCAGCAAAACAAATTGATCAAAAAGGCTGAAGATAGCAACAAAAGGATGGATTATTTTCTTGATGGATAGAGAAGAGTCAACAACTACACAGGATTAGGGTACAATGAGAATGGTGAATCTTCTAATCAACCAGATCAAAGGAATGCTTTCACAACCCCAAGATCGAAGAAGCTGTCATGCAATCACTATGGAAAACCAGTCCACACCTCAAACATTTATAGAAGCAAAATAAAAGGTATTTCTCAAGCACAATCTACTTTTATTGGTAATTGTTATAAATGTCAAAAGAAAGGACACAAGGCACATGAGTGCAAATCCAAAGTGAAAAATCCAAAGAGGAAAACATACATGGACAAGTACTATCCTACTTGCAAGATGAATGGGCATACACATGAATAGTGCTGGAAAAGGAATAACAAGGCCTGGACACCAAAAGAAATTGACAATAGCCACAAACCAACAAGAGTAGGTAACTCATATGTTTGGGACTATAACACATGGGTAAACTGCACAACATGTGGAAGGTATGGTCATATTGTTGCCAACTGCATGAGAAAGTGGACCAGAAGGTCAAGAGGTTGGACCAATCTAGGTATGACATGTTTGCATTGTCACAAGGTTGGACATGTGATAAAATATTGCCAAGACCGACTGACAGACACAAGTACACATCCCAATGGAAATACCATTGATGACATCAAGAGAATGAGAAACAAGATGTGGGTAAAAGCCAGAAACACTGAAGATGCTGGAACAAGAAATACAAATGGTGAAACCCCATCCAATGCATCCAGTGACATCACTACATCCAACTAGATTACACAAGTATGGAGCTACATTATGACAAGTTACATTATACATCGGTTCCATTACACATAGTTCATATTGTAATATTATCATGAATAAAATATGCAATATATTGTTATTTGCTAAACTATTGAAAAGAAACCATCAGTTATTGGGCACAATTTGCATCGGTGAAAACACACAGAAAACTTAGCACTACTTACCAGAATGTATCAGTCATTACATAAATGCCAAGTTACTAAGTGTAAACTGACAAACATTGGTGAACCTTGAGTCAACAAAAGTTGTCTTCACAACTTTACCAACAATCATCAGTGAAGTCGCCAAAGCTACTAGCTACCCCGACACTTTGCACAGACACCAAAGATGTTATGAATGCATCTACCAATGAACTCTGTCTTTATATACCAATGATTTGGTGAGCATTAGTAACAACTTAGGGCACAAAAAGTTATAAAATCCCGACGGGTAAACTCATTTTTGCACCCGCAATTTTTGAGAAGAGAAAAGAAGAGCAGAGTGATTTGAAAGCAATTTTGAGAGAAACCTAGCAGGAATCGATTTGAAACAAAGCATTCACATTCATAGGCAATCACAAAGAATTAGTAAGTAACTACATTCACCGACCGCACTATTTTATTTGTAAAAAGCCCTAAATTTTTGCAACACAATGGCATCGACTTCTAGAGTTGAGAATATTAAGGAAGATAAGAAAAAATCTTTGAAGCTTGTCAGTAGAGGCTCTTGTGCTGAACCCAAATTCAAGCTACACCCTAAAATAGCTTCACAACCTGACAATTCTAGAGCATTCTCAAGAATCCCACCTAGGGTTTTACTAGTAGAGGATGTAAGGTCCTATATTCACTGCAAGATCTCAGAAATAGGAGATCTAGACCTAGATAATGCCTATAGGGCACTATGTGATGAAGATGGAAATCTCAAAGAAGAGCATAGACATCTGGAAGTAAAGGGACTCATGAATGCATTGCATTTTCCCAAAGTTTTCAAAATAGAGTAGATAAAGATTGTTCTTAGCAGATTGCACAACAAGACTCTATGGCTCAATAAGACAAATCCAATAACAAAGGATGTTATTCAAACCATTACTGGTTATCCTACAACTGATAAACCACAAGCTCACAAGCACCCATCCCTGGTAGAAGTGGAAAAATTGACAGGTGCTAAATCAGATAAAAGAGCAATAAAGGTCAACACCATTACCGATGTAGAGCTGAAGTTTGGAGCATGTGTTGTTGGATATAAAATCTTCCAAGTGAGCAGAATGAACATCATATCAAGCATTTCTATGAGCACAACATACAAGATCATCAAATAGGGAAAGAAGATGGATCTTGCAGAGATCCTATTACATCAACTAGAGGAGAACATGTGCACTATAAGATCTTCAAGGATAAATACCTGTAAGTTTGGTTTCCTCATAATGTGCATATTATTTTATTTTGAAGAATACTTTCCTTCCATAGGAAAATTTGTATGGGACACAAGCAGACCCATAACCATTCAAATAGGTGAATTCATAGAATCACTAGGAACAGATTGTGATAATGTTATGCATGATTATTTCAAAACCATTAAGGAAATGTTGCAAGCCAGAACAAGAATTCCTAAAAATATGATAGAGGAATGCAGAGAGAATATATGTTTCATGGTACATACTGATTTCATGTACATCTAAGCAGTAGTACCTAGGAAATCATGCTCTCAAAGTTAGAATATGAAATCAAGACAGGACAAGCCAGTGAGTGCATTGAGGCACTACTGAATGAACTAGTGGACAAAAAACAACTAAGATTTGGCACCTATGAAGAGGCCAAACAAAAGATTAAAACAAGTCTTGTTGTCAAGAAGGCTGTAAAATAGTCAAACAAAATGGTGAAGAAACTAAAAGAGAAATTGAATATATCTTCTAAAGATGAAGAAGAAAAGGAAGGTGAAGAGGAACAAGAGGGTAAGGAGGAACTCACCGAGGACCAGATACCCATTGGTGATACAGTAGAGTAAAATTAATCAAAGGAAGAGCAGTCTAATTCACCACCTCCTCCTCCACCTAAGAAATCAAGAATGAGGAGTCAGATAGCAAAGGATGCAACTCCTTCTCCCATGGTAAAAGGAAACGTGTATAAAAGGAAACTTGACACATCAAAGGAAAAACAACCAGCTAGGAAACCTATCAAAAGGAGGAAATTTGTTCAGACAAGTGAGGATTTAGAGGACTTAGCTATGGATGAGCCTCACACTGCAATCAAAAAAACAAAGGAAACAACAAAGGTAACATCAACTACTGAAAACCTTGATGAAATATGTAAGTACATTTCAGAACCATCATCTATTGCACATCCTAAGATTAGGAAATGGTTGAGATGGGATTCTGTAGAATAGAATAAAATTGAAGATGCAATTATAGCTAAAATGTGCAAACACTATTATGTCCCACTTCAATTCACTATACGTGAGGTACCACAAGAAATGCTGATAAGATTATCTTCTAGGTTCACATTTGCACTCCATGAGGAGAAGAGGATAAGAGAAAGAGTATGTGTTTCTCTTATGCCTCCTGAATCAAAAAGAGAAGAAATAAATGAAATCAAGGAGAAATATGAGAAAAAATTCTCACCCAAAATAAAAGCCTACAAATTTCTTGAAGAGAAGCTTATAGAGTTGGAACAAGAAACTCATGATAAATGGAGCAAGATACTAAATCTTGCTGAGGAGAGAAGTTATGAGAAGGAAACTATCACTCAAAGAGATAATTCAATAGCTGAGTTAGACAGTGAAGAAGTTCAAATAACTGGTCAGAAATAGGTTGATATTATAGATGAAGAATGGCCTAAAAAGAGTGAGGAAAATCAAGAAGCAAGTCCAATTCACATCAGTTTAGAGGATGAAGAAGTTACCAAAGAAGAGTTAAAAATAAAATGTAACTTAGATGATGATATAAATGATGAATCATGGTTAGAAAACATTGTCAATACCACTATAGGAAAAGACCTAGCAGTAGAAGTACAAAAATATGAAGACATAAATATTGTACAGGGCAATACCGATGGACATGATACAGCTATTGACACTGCAACAGTCAATACACTGACAAACATGAATATATTAATAGATGCTATTGATATTCAATCAAGTCAGGATAAATCATCTAAGAAAGATGATGATATACCTAAGGATATGGGTACTGATTTAAAAAAAATATGCATCCAACACTCAAAAGGATACAAATACAAAAATAAAGGATGCAACCGACAATCAACAAGAAGTGTCAAATGAAGAAAACAAAGAGGCAGATAACAAAGCTGAGGATACATTGAGAAAGGTTGAAGAAAAAGATAAAAGTGAAGGAGTCAAGCAGGATGAAGGCACAAAACTCAAATAAGATATATTTGTTGATACACCTAAGGCAAATGAGGAGACGTCTTCACCAAACTAGTCGGTGGACTTGGAACAGATACAAAAGGATGCTTCATCTTCTCAACCCTCACCTACCAAATCCACCCAATCTCAAGCCTTACAAATGGTAGTACATCAATTTTCCACCTAGCCAAAGAAGAAGAAGAAGAAAGCATTCAAGAAAGACATTTTGGTTGTTACATTGGATGAAGTAATAGAAGTCCCAAACTAGGATATTACTACTTTGGATAGTGATAAACTTCAAGAGTTTGGAGTGCTATGTCAAAGGAAATCCATTCAGAAGAAAATGATACAGGAACATAAGGAAACAATGGCACTTGAAAAGGCAAGAGACATACTACAACAACTAGTTCCTAAGGTGAAACTTGAGCAAAATGCTACAGTTAAGGAACAAATAGTTGTTCTTACTGACGCAATCACAAAGCAGAATATAGATGCAAAACAAGCTATGGAAGAACAAGCAGAGAGGAAGTATCAATACAAGTTAATTGATAAAATCAGCCAAGAAGTGGCACTGAACAAGGTAAATCTCTCTGAACTAACTAATCAATTAGAGCCAATGATTGTTGAGGCAATTACCTTAGTTCAAAATATGTGCACGCTTGAAAAGTTTACAAAAGAAAATAGTGAAAAGTTAGCGGAGATAGATTCAAATGTCACAGTGAGTGCACAAAGCCTAACCTCAAATGCAGATAGTATCAAGGTGCATCATGATGAGGTCATTGAGGCTAACAAGCTAAGACAAGAAATATGGGATGCTAAAACACAACTAAGAGGTGAGATTACAGAGCTACAAGCACACATCTTGCCTAATCTTACTATTCTACAACAACATATTTCTGAAGAAAGAAACCTTATTGCAACCCCAGAGATGTCTGTAGTAGACAACATCTATGATATACATGTTAGAATATCACTTGAGCACATGCCTCTAGAAATGCTGAAGGAAAAATGGGAAAAGATGATGGAGGAGATCAAGTCCTCACATTCCCACCTTTTTTACATGATGTAAGTACCTTTTCCTTTATTATCAAAAAAGGACGAATAGAAAGGAAATGTATATTATATGTACAGAAGGAACAGATATGTAAAGATCGCTATGTACAATATATCAAAAAATGGGGAAAAGAATAGTACATAAGGATATGTATATATACTTACACTGACTAGCATATACATAGGGGGAGTGATTCAAATGTCTAAGGAAGAAGTATACACAAGTGTACATACTAATACATTCAGTATGTTGCACATATCCTTCTTTTGATACTAATGTCAAAGGGGGAGATTGATCACATTAATTTTGCCATTAGTACACTTAGTGAAAAACATTGACAGAGATCATCGGTACAAGAATTACTGGCAGACTACAAGCATAACCAGAAGATAGCGAGCATACCCAATAGAACAAAAAGGTCATGAGAAAATGCTAAGTATGAAATTGACCGATGAACACTGACAAGTGTTGCACCGACGAAGTGAACATGTCATCACTGATGAGTCAATAAAATAACATGAAGATCATCATCGATGATACAAGTTTTGAGAAAAAAACTGATGGAGTAGAAAAGGCATACCCGACGAATAGTTTAAGAAAGGAACACCGACAGCCAAGAAAACCCACCGTCAGAACCGACAGTCAGTTAGAGAACCTGCAAATAGTGGATCTGAGTTTTACACGTCTGATAAAGCATTGTAATTCTATTTATAGAGTTTTAATTTGTTTTAAATCATAACTTGAGGGTCAAGAAAGCTTTATGTAAATTTTTTAAATCATCCTAATGGATCTAAAAAATATCTAACTAAATATCAAGGTCAAGTTGTAAACCTTGGATCTAGAGTTAACTTGCGAAGCGTGAATCAAGAATAGAGCTAAAATATAGTATAAATAGATGTTCAATCAATTGTGAATTATGAATTCATTATTGTTGATAGCCACGAAGAGCATCTAAGGAGCAGAAGGAAGAATTCATGCAAAGTTCAGAAATAGATCACATCAGTTATCAAGAACACATAGAGGCTACTGACGAGCAGACAAAGGTATTATTCAGTCATGGAAAGATGATTTCTCATACATAGGAAGCTTTATTGGATATGTTATCAAAAATTAGAGATTTCTTACATCATCAAATCAAATACTTATGTATTTGCATTCTAGCAAGTGCATCACATCTAAAATCCTTTTGTAGAAGGTGGACTTAACCGTTCTTTACAAATCTCTTAATAGAGTGCACACTTAACAGTGTTGCTAAAGCTTCAAATGAAGTAGATCTTAACAGGTCTCT
>MU226104.1:1883842-1932482 GCA_018584345.1 Thuja plicata
GCCTCTTGACATGTCCACTCTTTTGGACCACATGATTTTCATGACATCAGGTCATTATCCTATATGCTATACAACATCGCTCCATGAGCCTACATTGCTATATTATTTTTTCCCTAGCTTGGGTAATATTGAAGAGATAGTCCTTGAGGGTCGCATTCACCCTCTTCATCCATCATTGGCTATTTGTCTCATAGATTAGCTTTCTAATCCATCTACAATGTCCTACACCTTGCTAGACATTGGGGCAAACCATTGTGATCTTGCTTAAGATTGAGTAATCTCTAAAAATCTAAAAATTGCAAAGTCCTCTAAAAATTCTAAAAATCTGAAAAATTCCTGAAAAAATGATCATCTTAGTGAAAACCTAGTGATAGGTGCTTTGATGTATCTCCAAAAAAATTATATATTCCAAAAATACAAAAAAATTGAAAAATTGAAAAAAACAAAAAAAAAAAAAAGAGAAAAAGAAAAAAGGTGCCATTGATGAAAACTTGGCAAAGAGGCATCATGGTAGTAAACAGGTGCCTCTTGTTCCACAATGCTATATCTATCACAGCACCACTTGGATTTACACATTTTCTTTCCTGCATTGCTTCTTTCCTGCATTCCTACTTACATTTGCTTTCAGTTCCCGTCAAGACACCAACTCACATGGATTGAAACTGGTCATACTCTCAAGGAAACCCTCCTGATCTAGGGGGCACTGTCCTATTATCTTTTAACAATCTTCTTCACATCAGTCACCAGTGGTTCTCACTATGTCTTCCTACTAATGTCTAGCTCGTACTATGATCTCTTCATTTGAGAATCTCTCTCGCATCAGTCACCAGTGGTTCTCACTGCATCTACCTACTGTCATTGTTCTATTGAGATTGCTTGCATCCATTAAATTTGGATTTATACTCACATGCTTTGTCTATCGATACTCATTCTTGACAATTCTATTATTTAGTTTGTACATATCTTTTGGTCACTTTCGTGACACTCTGGTTCCTTTGTGAACCCTCCTGACTTCACTTTGATTCAGCGCCATACGCTTGGGGGCATTCAAACCTCATTTGTCCCCGCAACATACGTCAAGTGAGTCATCGTTACTTGGGGGCATGGGTCCCCCATCTGATCACATCTTTGGTTTACATCTAGAGTCAGTAATCTTGTCACTTTGCAAGGACAACTCGCTACTGACACAAACTGGTGTTTTTCAACACCCCCACAAACAGTGTTTTTTAACACTATCTTTGGACACATCTGTGTTTTTTTAACACATATCGGATATATCAATGTAAATATCTTTCGATAACAATCAAACACAATGCACTCACAAGCACAATGGTGTTTTTTAACACCCTCTAAACATGAATATATTTGAAAACTTTGAAACTGGCTGAGCTATGCTTGAATATTTCTTTGTATTCTATCTATTCTTATGGATTTCATTGATATTTTCTTTGTCTACTTCTTTTTGGTGTAGTCCTGATGATCTGACAACATCAAATAAATAGGGTGTATGTGATAAGAGCTCTCGCAATAAGGTGGAACAGCCTCACATCCCTCGATCTTGTTTATTTGTATGCCATGGTGAGGTCGGTACTATCTCCTTGCATGTTATTGCTCTGTTTGTCATTGCTTTGTTTGTTATTGATCTGTTTGTTTATGCATGATCACACTCATGGTTATCTTGGCTCTGAATGCCTCGATACTGGTGTACTCTTGCAACATTAACTAGAAACTATGTTCAGCTCATCTTGGCTTTTGTGCCCTAGTGCTTATGTTTGTTTCCTACATTTCATCTAATGAAGAGTCATATTCATATCCTTATGGTTTCATTGTGGTGCCAGTAAGGGTTGTATTGACTTTAATGTTCCAAAAATGCTCAATGATGATGATTTTATGATGGGTCTCACAACCATGTCCTAGAATTGCACTTTCATATTGCATCTAGCATAGAATTGCATTTTCATATTGCATCTAGCATAGGATTGCATTTTCATTCTAGACTTGCATTGTGGCAGCAATTCAGTGTTATCTTCTTTGCATTCTCCTGGGTATACATAGGGGAGTTCTTCAGAGTCTTAGTTTCATCATGACTGACCAAGTGTTCGATCCTCGCTCTATATCTTTAGCTATATGCTCAATCCATTTTCGAGATCGAAATCAAAATCTGACACTTCTATATTGCTCAAAATTGCATTTTAAAATTTTTGGGACTGACGCATTTGGACACTTGTGCAGTCGACTTTCTGACATCACTTTCTTGTCAGAATCTTATCATCTCATCCTTTTCTAAATTATTTGACTTTTTTCTTCAAAAGTCAACTCTAGTCAACTCTAGTCAACCCAGTCAAACTTGGTCAACCAGACCTCAAAATCACTTGAAATTGATTCTAACTCTTCTAAATTCTTCCGTAATCTATTCTGAGTTCTTCTTGATCTCCAACTCAACATCTATCTATGATTTTTCACTCTCCATCATCAATATGGCGTGTCATCTTTCTATTTTGCTCCCGAGGGGGCAGGATGATTACATCATTAAATCTATTTCAATCAATCTAATCTGATTTTCAAAAGTTCTCATCACTTGGGGCATGTTCAATTTTTCATACCTCACAGTCAAAACTAGATACTCCACAAGCAATAAGGGCATCTTTGTTCCTTACATCTTGTCATATTTTCAGCATCTAAGAAATCTAACTCAGATTCTTGAGGATCAAGCTTTGTTCTAGAGATGATTCTCGAAAACTATCTTTTGGGATAGGTATCAGGGAAATCTAACCCTGACTCCTGAAGGTTAAGCCTCATTCTGGAGATAACCTTGTGGAAGATATCCATCTTTTGGGAAAGGTATTGGGGTAAACTAACCCTGACTCTTGAAGGTTAAGCCTCGTTCTGGGGATAACCTTGTGAAAGATATTCATCCATCTTTTGGGACAGGTATCGGGGCAATCTAACCCTGACTCCTAAAGGTTAAGCCTCGTTCTAGGGATAACCTTGTGAAAGATATTCGTCCATCTTTTGGGATAGGTATCGGGGCAGTCTAACCCCAACTACTGAAGGTTAAGCCTCATTCTAGGGATAACCTTGTGAAAGATATTTATCCATCTTTTGAGATAGGTATCGGGGAAATCTAATCCTAACTCCTGAAGGTTAAGCCTCATTCTAGGGATAACCTTGTGAAAGATATTCATCCATCTTTTGGGATAGGTATCGGGGAAATCTAACCCTGACTCCTGAAGGTTAAGCCTTGTTCTGGGGATAACCTTGTGAAATATATTCATCCATCTTTTGGGATAGGTATCGAGGCAATCTAACCCTAACTCCTGAAGGTTAAGCCTCGTTCTGGGGATAACCTTGTGAAAGATATTTATCCATCTTTTGAGACAGGTATCGGGGAAATCTAACCCTGAATCCTAAAGGTTAAGCCTCATTCTGAGGATAACCTTGTGAAAGATGTCAATCTGGCCAGTGTCTGGGTGATCTAACCTAGATATTGGGGGACTAAGCTTTGTTCTGGAGATAGTCCTAAAACCTCTATTTAATATCTTTTGGGACAGGTATCGGGGCAATCTAACCCTGACTCCTGAAGGTTGAGCCTCATTCTAGGGATAGTCTTGTGAAAGATATCTATTTGACTGGTGTCTTGGCAACCTAACCTAGACTTCAGAGAGTCAAGCTCTGTTCTGGAGATGTCTCTGAAATCTTCACATCATCAATTTTCAAATCTATTCTTTTGTGCTTCAAGCATCAGACTATTCTTTGAATCAATGTGCTACTCGCACATCAATTCAAAGAGGGGCAAAATGTAACACCCCAAAATTGGCATCTTGCAACCCTAATCAATTCTGTTGCAGTTGTCATTCTTCTAGGTCATCAAAGTCCTATTGTACTAGACAATTTTGAGTTTTTAACTGACTGTACTCGACCTGAGTGTCAAATGTAGAAAATCCTAAATCTGCATTAATCATACATCATGTTTAATTCCTAAATACCAATTGGCTAAACAAAACCTTATGATTGAATTAATTTAATTAATAAAGTCCTAGCACTTTAATTAAATTAAATTTACCCTCTTTAGCTGAGACACATGAAAAAGGAATTAAATAATATTTAATTATTAAATAAATATCCTCATTTCAATAATTGAATTTAATTATTCAGATAATTGAGAAAAAGTAATTATGAGGTCATATTTATTTAATTAATTGAATATTCTATCAAAAATCTTATCTCTGTTCAGAATTGGAAACTTTGAATTAATTGTGCTTTAAAGAGAAAGAAAATAATTTAATTCAAATAAAACAGAATTAAATCAAAGAAAGAAAATAGTTAAAGCAGGAAGAAAATAATTTATTTTATTCTTTTGAATAAAGCTTTCTATTCTAAACTAGCTTTTCTATCTGTCTTATTTCAAAGAGGAAAGTTTCTATTCTGGTCATCTCTAAGTCTATAAAAGAACTCTCATTCTTCAAAACTCCCTGAATTTCTAAAGAAAATATGCATTTTTAGAATACTGAATTATTGTCATAGCTTCATATAGAATAATATCATTCTTGCAATAGAATAGCTTCAATTTCTAGAATAGTTTCATTGAAAATCATGTCTTAGATTATCTTACATCTTTCAAATTCTTAGTATAATATTGCATTGTATTGCATTTATCATGATAAATCCTTCATTCCTAGATTGGTCCATGGTTGTGAGACTCTTGTTCTGAGAGCAATTTCAAAAAACTCGTCTGGATAGAAGGCAATAGTTTGAATCATGCAAGCAAACAAGATGAATAATCTCATATTCAGTCTTGTGTGTACCTGGTGAAGAAGGACTATGTTGAAGTGTATGGTGAATTAACAAGGCCAAATTTACCACATACATCAGACAGATACCCCAAGTTTGTGGGACATTTTTAGCATACCCTATGGAAGAAACTTGGAACAAATTTAGCTATGTCATCTACCTACCACCCTCAATCAGATGGATAGACTAAAGTTATCAATAGATATCTAGGAAAATTTCTAAAATGGCTAAAGAATGAGTAGGGAGTGGCATGGGATTCAATCCTCCCACAAGTAGAGTTATCCTACAATGATTCTATTAACAGAAGTTTAGGACTTAGTTCTTTCTAAATTGTCTATGGATCCCACCCTAGCAGTGTCCTGGAACTAAGAAAAATTTAGGATTTTGGCCAGAGGAGTGCCCAAGCCTAGGATTTTGTTGAGGTAATGCAAACCATTCATCAACAAGTGAAGGACAAAGTGCAACAAACCTCTGAGAAGTACAAACAATTTGCAGATGCCAAGAGGAGAGATGTCTAATTCAAAGTTGGAGATATGGTTATCGTTCACCTGAAGAAGGAAAGACTACCCAAGGAAAAGTACACCAAGATGATGAGAAAGATAGGCCCTTTTAGAATCCTGAAGAAAAATGGCAATAATGCATATAGAATTGAATTACCTTCCACCATTGTCTTATCTCCCATTTTAAATGTAGTTGATCTATATCCGTACAAAGGTCCTATTATTGATGTCTACATTGTAGGTAATCAAGATTTTCCATAGGACAAATAGATACAAGATTTACCAAAAACACCACCACAAGATATTGACTACATACTGGACAAGAGGATAGCCAAACAAACTAGGAGATCCACCTTCTATGAATACCTAGTCAAATGGAAACAACATTCAGTGGAGGATGCTACTTGGTTAACACCTGAAGCTATCAAGAAGACTGGTTTCAATCTAAAAGATCTCCCAACACAAGGGACTTGAGTAAATTTTGTCTTAGAGAGTATGGTGCACTGCACCCATGACTGTCTTTGTTTTGATCCTAGAGGATCTTATTTTTCATAAATGGATTAATCTTAGAGGATCATCCTATTTTGGTTTTTGGATCCATGTGTGTATGGTGAAAGATCTCTTAGGAAACCTTATGAGCCCAGAGATGCCTTAGTCCATTTGGATCACCTAGTTAGGTTTTAGTCTCTTTAAGCATGTTTTGTGTTTTTAGAGTCCTTAGGGTTAAAATCCTCTGATTCATTCTATTATTAGCATTTTTATGTCATTTGGATAGGTTTGGATTCATTCATAAGGTCATTGAGTGAAAAAAAGACAAGTTTTTCCAAATGTTCCAAAAGTTGCTCAAAAGATGCAAGATGGTAGCCCAAAAATCATAGGGCATTTTTTATCGATCCAACTTCACATTTGATGTTTCTTAAGTGCTTACTTCTAACCAACATGGTTAGAAGTTATGAGATATAATTTTGATGCATGAGAAATGGAATATGAAGCAGTTTTGTGAGCATTTATGAGTTTTATGGCTGTGTAAGGTGTGATTTTGGGAAACTGAGTTGATTTCTTGAAGTTCTTATGTGTTATTATCACTCTGAGATTGATTTGAAGTCATTTGGTTTTGATTTGAAAAGTTTTATTTGAAGTTTCCAAAAATCAATCTAGGAAGGAGTCTATTTGAAGCACAATTTGCAAATGGAGTCCTAACTTGCATTCTAACCAGTGGATTTCTCTAACATCCTGGAAAATGTAAGTTAGGATGGTATATTTAATTATTCTACAAGCTGAGGAAATGTCTCAAAGGGTAAGACCCTCATGCATCAAGCCCTAGGCTGAATATCTCAATGTATTCAGCCTAGAATGAAGGAGAAGGAAGTATTGTGTTTGATAAAGAGATTGGTTAAGTGAATTAGGAGTGGATTTGAGCTGTAGGGAGTTAGTTGAAGACATCTGAAGCACTGTTTCAATCCCATGCACCCAATTTCTAGTACTTTCCTTGAAATCTAAGCCTAATTAGGCTAATTAGGTCTGTGAACTTGGTGAGAGTTCGGGGTTTTTGGAGTGGATTTGAACTTCAAGGCTTTGGGGTCTGATAAAAATTCATAAAGGGTATCTAGATATGTCCTTAATTTTCTATAAAGTAATTAGGAGGGTAAGTTAAGTTGGAAAAACCTTCTGGATAATATTACAAGGAATTCTAGGATAGTCCTAGATAGGTATTGTACGGAAAGTGGAGGGCTCAACTAAAGGGTGATTCTTGGTCCTTAGGACATAAGGAAGGTGTCCCAATAGTTAGTTTGGGTTGGTGAAGTCACTGTTGAAGACTTCTAGGTTGAGGCCTAAAATAGGGCTAATGTCCCTAAAGCCCAAAAGTGTAAGAGTTTGAATTGGATTGTATCCAATTGGGAAATATTGGAAACTGATTCTACCACCTTGGATAGGTAGAATACATTGTGTGGGAAAGGATCTAGGATCCTAGGAGATCCCAAGTTGGCTTGGGTGCCTTATTGAAGGCAAAGGAGGAACACTACACTTCTTGCTGTCACCTCTGCATTATTATGTGAAACCACTTGGGGAACATGTGCACTACCTATCATGGAGTAAATATAGTGGGTTAGAGCTTTGAGATGTCAGATTTGATGTGTTTTAAAGATATCCATTTGAAGGTGTTTACCTAAATCTGCATTTTGCACATTTCCTAATTTTATCAAGTGACCCACTTTGGTGGTTTTTATCTTGGGTTGAATTGATAGGCATTACTTAATGATTTCTCTGAGAAGTTGTAGACATGAAATTAAACCTCCATGCCCATTTGCAGATCCCTGTGAGTTCATATGACAGGTTTTCCAAATCCATTTTTTTTGTAATTAATTTTGATTCTTAGTGTGAAATGAAGAACAATGAAGTACCCTACTTTGGGGTCCCATAGTTTGCAACTGATTGAATGGCATGCAAAATTGAGTGTTCCCTTAAATTGTAAACATGGAAATATGCCTGCATGAATATTTTTAGTCCTGTGCCAATCCATTTGGTTAGTTTTCTTAGTTGATTCCAAATCAAGTTTATACAATTTTACTGATTTTGAAATCAGAAAGTTGGTAAGAGGTTGACTTTGAGGATTCATATTGATTGACTAGTTGATGATCAAAAAAAGCTAATTGAATATTTGTTTTCTCTGTATGAAATTGAATCCATGTCCAAGAGTTCAGATTTTAAGTGTTTCATTAGATGTCTATATGAATTCAAAACCAAATGGATTTTATTCAATCTTTTATGAGCTAAATGACCAGTTATCCAGGAGACAAACTTTGCATATCAATATCTTGATGCTTCTTGACGGTCATGATGAGTAAGTTGGTTGTCTATTTTCTATGCATGAAGGTGTATTATCTTGGAAAGTTTCAAAGATCCAGCCATTGGTTTTCCATGTTTCATGAGATGATTTTGGAGATAATTTATTATGTTTGTACATTTGCAATTGTCACAATGTTTCAGGATGGCTATGTTTGGTAAGAGATATCTCACATTTGTGTTGGATTTAGATGAACCCCTTTTGCATGCATACTATTTATGGATGAATGAATTAGATGGCCAAGTGACAAAAAATTAGGATATGATTTGGTACTCTTGCAGAGGTACATGTGAGATTATTTTGCTATGTTTTTACATATCCACTTTTAGAGGGCTTCATACTGCTCATATTTGATCGTGGGTATCTTTCATCTAAATTTTGAATCAGCCAAAATATTTTAATGCACATTCTCATTGCATTTAAATAAAAAGAATCTTTGAAGACCATTATTATCTTAGTGTATCAAAGCCTTGGTGTAGTCTATGGAGATTTGAGTATATCTCCCTGTTATATTTTAAGAAACATGTTTGATGGAGATATTAAACACTCAGAGACCAATTAGGATATACATGGGGTGTTGTCCTTCATCTTTTGGACTTTAGCCTTAATACCTCTATTCGAGTTGTTGATGAGGAACTTTCAAATTACAAATTGGGAGATCCTTCGTAAATAAAGGTTGGGCTAAGGGTGAAAATATCTGGCCTCGAGCTTTCAATGTCACACCATGAATGTGCGTTGGTTCATATTACATGTCTCATGTCTTTGGTAATTGTTTTGTGTGGGCACAAGAGTGCACTTCTAGTTCTTGGCTTCATCCTTTGCTTTGAGTAAATTGAGGCTCTTTACTTTTAGTTTTCCTTATTAAATTCCTAGAAGGGGTATGAATACCTCTAATTTTTGCACTCATATTTATGTTTATAATGTATGCATGGCATTATGGGAAAATTAACAAATATGAGTTTTACATGCAAAGTAAAGTCTCCATGAAGTGTTTTCTTGGTTTTGGGCCTAGTTTGGGGATTGAACATGTCCCAGGTATTGGGCTAATGCATACACAAGGAATGCGAACTATTTTAAAATGTCTCAAGGAAACATGGCATAGATGGTATGCTATTCATGGGTTTTGCATGAAATACATATGGTGAAAGGGCCTGCGCAAGTGGATAAAAACTGAAGAGTTGTGCAATATTTTGAAAACTCGAAACACTGCAAAATGAAGGAAATAGAATCATGCACATTGTAAGGACTACGTATTGCAAGGAGAAATGAGGCTATGTAGGAGTCCAAAAGGGTTGTGCAGGGTACTTAGGGGTCAGCATGAAAATGAAAACTAAAAAATATTGCCAGCAAATGCTTTGGTAGGTGTAAGCACAGACAAGTCACATGAACTACTAATAGAGTGAGAGATGTCTGTGCAATATTTAAAGCAAAGTGGCTTTCAAAAACATTCAAGCCAATGCAATTTGGTAGGTGTAAATCCAAATTCTACAATTGTTCTAAGCCACTAATTTTCCAGTGCAAGGTACCAAGGTTGCATATAAAATGGAGCAAGGAGCCTGCGCATATTAACAAGGAGGTTGCATAGAGTTTGAAGTGGTAAGAAAAGGCCTAAAAAATATTCAAATATAAATGCATTTAGCCGGTGTAAAGCACATACAATGTCATGTATGGAGTTTAAGGAAGGTTGCGTAGTGCTGATATGTTGTGAATGTAGAACAAATGTTTTAAAAAGCTTCAGGCTAAGTGGTATGGCAGTTCAAAGTGATGCACGAGTGGAGAATGAGGAGGATTGTGTAGAGCATAAATGGAGGCCAACACAATGAATTTGGAAAATAAAAACTTAAAAAACTTTCAAGATTTTGCATTGGTAGGTTTTTTAAATTGGAAAGTCACGCATGGTGGAAGAAAGACTACGCAGGCTTTGAAGGAAGATGTCTATGCATTTTGAAGTTTTACAAGCATGCTATAAGACCTTAGTCCCACATGCACAGTGTGATAACACTTGAAGGTGTTTATATACTAAAATGATTGCAATGTTATGTGAATAAAGAGAAAGAGCTCTTGGTTAAGCAAGGTGTGTAGCACTGGTGGAGATTTCCCTTGACATGCTCAAAGGTAGAGAACTTTTGGATGTACATGAAGATAAAAATTTAGAAAAAAATTCAAATTTTAGTCCCACATTGATGGTAAAATGAAACTTTTAGGTGCTTATATACAAGAACGCACACATAGTATTGTGAAGAAAGCACTTAGAGGCTATAGGTGATGTTCTTAGGTGGAGCTCTTTGGTGACTGTGCTTGGCCAGGTGGCAACTTCAGATAAAGAAAAAAATATTTTGGTGAGGCCCACAGTGATGACATGGTAGGTGACATGACAAAGGAAGTAGCAGATCATACATGCATCTCGAGGTGAAAGAGATCGATGGTAGGCCCAATGCCTTAGCCAAAAGATGATCAAGATCATCTCATTAAGGGATCATGCCTACACAACACATGGTGGCCTTGACATCAGTGCAAACCTAGGTGGCAATGACATGGTGGGTGCACAAGAAGGGCATTTGAGATGGGCACAAATCTTGAGGCAACAGAATCAATGGCTAGCGCAATGCCTTGAAGGGAAGATGATCAAGATCATCTCATTAAGGGATCATGCTTATCTGACATGTGGTAGTGTGAGAGGTGGTAGGCCAGGAAGAGAAAGGTGATGCAGGTGCCCAGGTGGGTTTTTGGGTGAATCAGGTGTTGACACTTGGGACAATCTGGTCGTTTCTATGGAGAAATTAAGGGTAAAGTGCAGATTTTAAGAGATTAATGAGAAGATTTAAACATAGACTATTGAGTCAAATGGAAAAATGAGAAATGAGATAAAGTAATATCTATGCAACAAAAATAATATTAATCAATAGTTCAAACTATGATGATATGCAAATTCATAAATTTCAACTGAATGTGCACAGGAAGGGAAAAATTGTTTTAATGGTTAAGTGGTCAAATCTTTTCAGAAATGGAAAGTGTAATATACCGTTGGAAAGGTATAAGGATAAGGATTTCATTTTTACAACTCTTTTGAGTGCATAATCAAGTTTGTTAAAAAAATTATTGCAGATAAAATCAGATATTGGCAGTTGAAGAAGAGATCAGTTTTTCAAATATTTTTGGGGGAAAGGATAGGTGCCTATGGAAGAAAGAATCAATAGTTTCTTCTGATCTATATATTCTATCTTTTCCATGAGGCAAGGGTTGCAATTTCTTGATCTCCATAGAGAGCTTCAACTATGCTCGGCTCTAGGAGGTTCCATTTTTTCTTAGTTCCATAGGGATATAGCTTATAGATTGCATTAGATTGTAAGGAGAATAGAATAGATGTTTATAGATCTTTTGCATATTTTTGAAGTGGTAAATGTTGTAGATCATATTGATATAGAAGCAATATTCATCATACTTAATACAATTTTTCTCATATTAAAGTCTCTCCTTGGTGTCTGTCTTTTGAGTTTTGGATTTTCTAATTCACTGCATAGAGTTTATCTATGTATATGTCATTAGTCTTCAGTTCTAATCAAGGATCAGATTAAATGATGCTATGGATGTGACATAAGTTCATTTGATTGTCTATAGGAGGACCTTATAAGTAGTGTTTGGTCTAAAATCATTTTTATGTATGGCTTTGAGTCTTTGACAATAATTTGTTTATGTATTCTGCTCCTAAACTAGAAGTATTGCCCAATGGATAAGGCACTAATCATAAATAAGTACATTCCTTGTTGATACATGTCAAATAGGTCTTGGCTATCTTCTGAAACTTAAATATAAACTCTGATATATCCTATGTTTTATATGGTTTTTGTGTTCTACCAATCTCATCCTCCACTTCACGGTCGATGTTTAATGGGTGATTAGCATGTTACCTAGTATCTCTCGGTCGTGTTGAGCCTATGTGAGATCATTTATTGATTAATGCAAAACATAATATTGAAGGAATTAAAGTGTGTCCCCCTCATGGTTTTGCAGAAACTAAAGCATAGAAGGATGGATATGCATCCTTGTTAGTTGGTCCTTTTCAGTCTTTGTTAAATACTGGGAGTTGACTCCTCTTTAAAATTTGTGAGAAAGTGAAAAGGTTGTTATTCAGTCATTTTAGCATAAAAACCACCAACATAACCATTACCTTGTGACTTGAAATTTCCTTGGAAATAACATCATTACTTTTTCTTCTTAATCTTCATCATTGATCATCATCTTGAATTTTCTTGATCGTAGATCTTGTAACTAACTTCTTTTTCATCTTTGGAATCTTCTAAATTATTATGGCTTTGCATTAAATGTCAATTAGATCCATGTTTAATATAACTATTTTTTCTCAGTAACTAACTTCATAAATTAGTAACTATCTCTGCTTGGTAACTAACATGCTTAGTGCTTGTCACAGCTTGGCAACTAACTCTCTTTACCTTATCAACTAACTCTTATACCTTCTTTTCCTTTCACCAAGTAACTCAATTAGTCAATATGACTTTGAAAAAAATAATAACAACAAAATAAATCTTTGGAGTATCACAAATAACTCTTTTATTTTTCAAACTATTTCTTTGTGATCATGCATTTTTTCTTTACTTTGATTTGTTTTGAGGTATTATTATTATCTTCTAGTTTCTTTAGAAAAGATGTCTGTTGAGACAAGATTTTTTGCTAGGGGAAAAGGTAGAGGCTGATGTAGAGGATGTGGAAGGGGTAGAATTCATATCCCTTATATGAGTGTTAGGTTCGAGAGAAAGCTTGAGAGAGACATAGGATGGCAAGTTGAATTACCCTCTAGGGTTAGGGTGTCAATAGACTCTCTAGTATGTAAGTGTGAGTTGAACTTGGAAAAATTCATTACCTCACTTGATGTGTGTGTGATTACTTTGGGATCATTTGATATTGTCTTGGGGATGGATTGGTTAGGATCTCATGGAGCTATAATTTATTGTAGATAATTGTGTTAAGTGCAAGGATGATGTTGGGAAAGACATTGAGACTGTGAGGATTCAACATCCTTTATCTCTTCATATGATTTCTGCAATGCAGCTCAAGTGTGAATGCAAAAGGGATGTCAGATATTTGTTGTGAATATGAATGGGTTAGATGAAGTTCAGAGTAAGGAAAAGGCTCTTGATCATCCTATTCATCAAGAATTTGTAGATGTATTCCTGAGTGAGATTCTGGGTATGCCACCAAAGCATGATATAGACTTTTGTATTGATCTTGTTACAGGAGAAGATCCTATTTCTAGAACCCCTTACTGGATGACCACATGGGATTTGAGTGATTTAAAGCTTCAGTTAGAGGATCTTTTGAAAAAGGGTTGCATTCAACTGAGTGTTTCCGCATGGGGTGCACCTATAATTTTTGTTAAGAAGAAAGATGGATCTTTACACTTGTGTATTGACTATAGAAAGTTGAACAAGGTAATGATCAAGAATAAGTATCCTTTGCCAAGGATTGTTGATCTTTTTCACCAGATTAAGGGAGCTAAGGTATTTTGTATAATATACCTCAAAGCAAGGTATCATCAGTTATGTATCCAACATGCATATATTCACAAGAATGCATTCCGCACTTGATATGAACACTATAGGTTCATAGTGGTACCTTTTGGTTTGACGAATTCTCCATTTATATTCATGTACTTGATGAATGGAGTATTTCATGTGTAACTTGAATGTTTTTTTATCGTCTTCTTAAATGAAAATTTGATATATTCTAAATCCATAGAAGAGCATGAGGCATATTTGCAATAGGTATTGTAGTGCCTTTGAGATAATCATTTGTATGCCAATGCAGAAAAGTGTAACTTATTTTAGACAGACATTTAGTACTTAGGTCATGTGATTTTAGGTGAAGGTATTTCAATAGATTCCTCCAAGATTTAGGCAATTCTAGAGTGGCCAACATCCACTAATGTGTCAAAGGCTCATATTTTCATGGAATTGGTTGGATATTATCATTGTTTCATGTAGAATTTCTCTAGAGTAGCACATATTATCACTTAGAAAAGGGAAGAAGTTTGTTTGGATAGAGAAGTGTGAAAAAGATTTTCAAAACCTCAAGGAGCATTTGACTAGTGCACCTATTCTAGAAGTACCTAATCCATTAGGTGATTTTTTTTGGTACCATGATGGATTTTAAGGTGTGGTCATAAGGCATCACTTATTTTTTTTTCATTGATGGCGACTAAGTCACCATAGTCATGAAATACTATAGGTGAAGTAAAGAGACAATCGGTAAGAAGGTAATGAAGAAAATTGGCTAAGTCCAAAACATCGATAGAAACTAAGTAAATCACTTTGGTGGTGATAATGGTAGAAGTATATTTATGAGGATTGATCACAAATACAACATCAACCTGTTTATATTGCAGTGTGGTTCCAACCACAACTCATTTGGTTGATCAGTGAAATATATTTTGTTGTCACAGATATTAAGATGGGTAGAACTCAAGAGTTCTTGAGAACTAAAAAGGAATGATGAGACAAATAAGGGCCCTTCTATTGATGATATTTCAAAATATGGAGAATTTCATTATAGTTAGACAGAGAAATTATGGAAAGAGAACTAATCCAAGTGCAACCTAAACTATGTGTTGAAGATGATAAGATAATGATTGATGCTCACATGCATAAATTCAAAATAAAGAGTAGAGGAACTAGAGCTCTAATTGATGACACATAGAATGTCCATATTGAGAGTGTTAATATTTGGAATAAACTATTGAAGATGGAGGTAGAAGAACATGAAGATCAAGTTCATGCAGAATCCAATGAACCTATGCAGGGAGATGACACCTTTTCTATAGATTAGTTAATTGGGGATGTTGTTCTTGATGTCCCTAACCTGGTGCAGAACATTGAAGTACAACATACTGATCTATCACAAATAGGTGGAGATGATATTACAATTTTATACATTAAAGGTAAATAGGATTCATCCTCACCATCTCCTATAGAGCATACTGAGGTATTGATTTTTTAGAATCAAGAGGAGAAAGCAGTAGATAGATAGAAAGAGGATACTAAGAAAAGACTGACGGACTTGAAGAAAAAATGAAATTAATTCTTGGTGATTCAAGTGTAAAGAAGAGACAAAAATTGGTTCATGTTTCAAAAGAGGAAGAAGATGAAGTTAAAGAAGAAGAAACACTAACTACACTGGTCGATATATCCAAATTTAAGTCTAAGGAACTGATAAAAGTTTTAGAACAATTAAAGAAAAAGGTTGTAAGAGACAAGTTTAAATATAAGAAGAATAAGAAGACAATAGTCTTAAGGAAAGCTAGAGACATTCTAGTTGAGTTAGTACCTGAGGTAGAATATGATAAAGTTGATTCTTCTATTGGTGAGATGGATACTCTTATCAAAGAAATTCTAGATCAAGGCCTAGAATTGCAGACAATAGTTGTAAAAATTGTAGAGGAGAAATTAGATAATAATATAATAGGTAAGATAATGGAGAAGATAATTGTAGATCAAAACAAATTGACAAATTTGATAAAGACAGTTAAGTCTACATTGACTAAGGTAGGTCAATTATTTACCAAAGTATCAAGGTATTCTAATTTTGTTCAAGATTTGGAATGAAGAAAAGTGGAAGCTCAGAGGGAGCTAGAGAACCTAAGAGGTTATATTGATCCTATGACAATCTCAGTCACCACATACAGTATTGAGGTCAAGAAAATCTCATATAAGATAAAGTAGATTCAACATGAGCAAGAGAATAGAATGATAACCCTACATGAACTTCAATAATCCTTATCCCCTATAGTAGAGGTCATGCATCTAAATGTGAATAAGGCATAAGACATACTTTACTTACCAAACATGAGCACTCTAGATAGAATGGAGAGATTGCTTCTAGTTTGATTGAGAAAATCATTGATATGGAATACTTATATAAGGCATGGGAAACATTCTTGGATTCATAAAATATAAACTTCAAGGTGATCTTTGACAGGATGTAAGTAAGCTTTGTTTTAAGTATACATATTTTAGTTTTTGTACCTTTGGCATTGTTGTCAAAGGGGGATTATATGAATAGGAAGTATTGGGAGAATTATTCTATGTTATATACCAATAGGGAGTCATAATTTGGTATATATTATTTTTCTATGATCTTCTAGTATTGAGATTATGATTGCATGATTGTAAACAGTTAACATGTGTGTGTTAGCATGTGTTTTCCATCAATGCCAAAGGGGGGGATTGTTGGTATTGTGATGGATTTTGAGGAAAAAATATAAGGAGTCACTTATTTGTTTTTCATTGATGGAAACTAAGTTATTATAGTCCCATGAAGTACTACAACTGAAGTAAAGATATAATCAAAAAGAAGGTAATATAGAAAATTGGGTAAGTCAAAAAGATCAGTAGACAGTGAGAAGATCACTATGGTGGAAATCATGGTAGAAGTGGAATTATGAGGAGCAATCATATATAAATCATCAACATGTTTAGATTGTATTTTGGTTCCAACCACAACTCATTTGATTGATCGGTTAAAGAGTTTTCTTGTCACAAAGATCTTGATAGGTAGAACTCAAGAGTTCTTGAGTAACAATTTGTAAATCACATATCGGTGAGAGGTATAGTATACACAATGATCTCTAATGATATGATGACTTAGAATAGAGTTTATGAATTCAATGTTTTTATATTTATGTGATCGATGCAATCATTTAAGTTGGATTCATTAAGTTGCATTGGAGAATTCAAAATGTGTTTGAATACTTTGGAGATATAACTTGCAGTTCTTATCTTGATCTAACACGGTCATAATAAATCATTTTATTCAACAAGATTATCACTTTGGCATGTGGTGCTTTTGCGGGAAAGTATTTTAAGGTCATTTAGGTGTGTTTGATGTTGGTGCAAGTTGTGTATATATTGGGAACTTCTCATATTGAAAAGGATTTGTATTTGTTGTTATGGGTGATGTGATTAGAGTTTTGTGATTTAAATTTGAGGTTTCAATTAGAAAGATAAAAGACAAAGAGAAGAGAGAAGTTACAAATTATAGATAATAGATTAGATCTGACAAGAAATCAATGCTACATCCAGATCACTAATCTTGTTGTTCCCTTTTATTTGCAGCAAGCAAAATCCCTTAACTAGGTGAACTTTAACAGGTTGCTATTTGTAAATCCTTTAACAAGGTAACTTCTTTATTGTGGTTTGAAATCCTCTAGTGAGGTAGATCATAACTAATCCAAGTGTACTCCTAATAGTGTACTATTCACTCCTAATAGGGTGAACCCTTAGGAAGGGTATTTATAGCTCCTAATAGGGTAAACTTATTTACTGCAGTATTAGGCTTGTGGGTGTAATCCCCACCATGGTTTTCTCCCTCTAACCAAGGGTTTCCATGATAAAATATATGTGTCATGTGTGATCATTTTATAGATGCTTGATATTACTTTATTTTATGTATTTGTATCAGTTATATGCTTTGTGGTTTGGAAAGTAATTCAACAGTTATTTAGATCAATGAGTGAATTTATTTAATACCTATTTGAACTGATTCACCCCCCTCTTAGTACCTATTATAGTAGTATGTGATCCATTGGGTTATTTCATGGTGTGTCTTGATGCTTCTTTAGAAGGCATTGGAGAAATTCTTATGAAGGAAGGACGTTTGATTTCTTATAAGTATCACAAACTCAAGGATCGTGAATTGAACTATCCCACATATGATCTTGTGTTAGCAGTGGTAGTTCATGCATTGGTTTGGTGGAGACATTTATTTTTGGGACATTGGTTTGAGCTTCATAGTGATCACCAAAGCCTACATTATATTTTCAACCAACCTAATCTGAATGCAAGGTAGAGGCAGTGGATGAAATTCCTTCGTGAGTATGACTTTGAGGTAAAGTATATTAGCATAAAGGGAATTTGGTAGCTGATTCTTTGAGTTGAGGGAGACATAAAACATCATCTTTGATGCTCAACATGTATTTGTGGAGTCGTATACTTTAGGCACTTCCTACAAATACTTGATATCAGGAAGTGAGTGCAGAGATTGAGTCTGAGAAACTATTGGAGGGAATATTTTCAGGTTATGTTTTGTAGTTGGATGGTCTTTTGCATCACATGGGTCAGATATATGTACCACCATCAGATGATGTTTGTACATTGGTTTTATCTTAGGTTCATCATGCACCTTACTTATAATATCCAGGTGTCAAGAAGATGCATGCAGATATTCAAAAGCTATATCATTGGTCTAGTATAAAATGTGACATCACTATTTTTGTGGAAAGGTGTCTAGAGTGTTAGAGGGTTAAGGAAGATCATCAAAATCCAGCATGGATTTTGCAGCCTAATCTCATTCCTTCATGGAAATGGGATATTATCTTGATGGATTTCATCATAGTCTTGCCTATGAATCATCATAAACATGATGCTATCATGGTCACTATTGATCGGTTGAACAAGGTGGAACACTTTTCTCCTATGAGAGCATCCTGCACAATGGCTTCAGTAGATCGAATCATTATGTAGGACATTGTGAGACTACATGGTATTCCATGTAGGATTATCTCAAATAGGGATCCTATATCCACTTCTTCATTTTGGTCTTCTTTGCAGCATCATCTTGGAGCCTAGCTAAATTTTAGTTCAACATATCACCCTGAGATTGATGGGTAGACATAGCGGGTTAATCTAGTACCATTAGATGATCTTTGTACATTGTTTTTATCTGAGGTTGATCATGCACCTTACTCAAAATATCTAGGTGTCAATAAGATGCATGTAGATATTTGAAAGCTGTATCATTGGTCCGATATGAAATGTGACATCACTAATTTTGTGGCAAGGTGTCTAGAGTGTCAGAGGGTTAAGGAAGATCATCACAATCTAGCAGGGATTTTGCAGCCTAATATATTTATGTCATGGAAATGAGATATTATCTTGATGGATTTCATCATAGTCTTGCCTATGAATCCTCATAGACATGATTCTATCATGGTCATTGTTGATCGGTTGAACAAGGTGGCACACTTTTCTCCTATGAGAGTATCCTACACAATGGCTTCAGTAGCTCGAGTCTTTATGTAGGAAATTGTGAGACTACATGGTATTCCATGTAGGATTATCTCAGATAGGGATCCTATATTCACTTATTCATTTTGGTCTTCTTTGCAGCATCATCTTAGAGCCCAGCTAAATTTTAGTTCAGCATATCATATTGAGATCGATGGATAGACGTAGCGGGTTAATCTAGTACCTCACTTGATCTTGAAGTGATTCCTTTGGGATCATATGGTATTTTCTTAGGGATGGATTGGTTATGATCTCATGGAGATATCATTTGTTGTAGATAAAATATTGTTAAGTGCAAGGATGATGTTGGAAAAGACATTGATATTGTGGGGATTCAATGTCCTCTATCTCTTCATATAATTTATGCAATGTAGATCAAGTGGTGCATGTGAAAGGGATGTGAGATATTTTTTGTGAATATGAATGGGTTAGATGAAATTGAGAGTAAGGAAAAGTCTCTTGATCATCATATTCATCAAGAATTTGTAGATGTCTTCCCGAATGCAATTCTAGGTATGCCACCAAAGTGTGACATAGACTTCCATATTTATGATGTTCCAAGAGAAGAGCATATTTATAGAGCCCCTTACTGGATGACCACATGGGATTTGAGTGAGTTAAATATTTAGTTAGAGGATCTTTTGGAAAAGGGTTGCATTCAACTGAGTGTTTCTCCATGGGGTGTGCATGTACTCTTTCTTAAGAAGAAAGATGGATCTTTACACTTGTGTGTTGACTACAAATATTTGAACAAGGTAATGTTCAATAACAAGTATCCTTTTCCAAGGATTGATGCTATTTTTTACTATATTAAGGGAGAAAATTTGTTCTCTAAAAAAGACTTCAAATCAAGGTATCCTCAGTTACCTACCCAGAATGTGAATGTATATAATGGATAGGAAGACTCATTGGGAGGACTATTTGTATTTGGTTGAGTTTTCTTATAACAATGGTTATCATAGTTTGATTGATATGTCGCCTTTTCAGGATTTATATGGTTGTCTTTGTTGTAAACCTTTGAGGTGGGATAGATTAGAGGATCATATTATACTATGTCTTGAGATTCTTTGGGATATGGAGAAGCAAGTAGAGTGTATTTATGAGCATTTGATCATAGGTCAAGATAGATAAAATAAGTATGTAAATGCTCATATGGTGGATAGATAGTTTGCATTTAGTGATAGGGTCTTTTTGAGAGTGTGTCCATGAAGGATTTTGATCTATTATGGAAAGGGTTTGAAATTAGCACCTCATTTTGTTGGCCCATTTGAGATTCTCAAGAGGATAGGACCAGTTGCTTACCATCTAGCATTTCTACCCATCTTATCTCCCATTCATGATGTTTTTCATGTTTCATTACTTAGACAATATTTTCCAAATGTGACACATGTTCTTGATTGGAATGCCTTACAAGTTGAGGATGGGCAGCTAGATTTGGAGCCTATTTGTATACTTCAACAGTGGGATTTGACCCTTATGGGTCATACCATCAAGCAGGTAAGCATACAATGGGACCCAAATGATGATTCGTCGATGACTTGGGAGGATGCAACAAGATTACTAGATTTTTATCCTTATTTGATTATAGGCTTCCAGGAGTAAGCCTAATTCTAGGGGTGGATGTAATACCCACCCAAAGTTGGATTTTTAGTTCATATTGTCAAACTCTTTTAGGCCATATTTCAGGTGTGTGTTTATTATTTCAGTGATACTTAAGGATGTTGATGTTTGACAATTTATTATGATTTGGTTTATATGTCATGAATAGTGGATAGTTGTGTGATATCATGAGTTGATAGTTAGATGATTATGGTTATTTTCATGTTGATTATCTGCATATAATGATGTTAGTTATGTTTATGGTTTATACTGACCTCATACTTGCATGTGTATGGTTACCATGTATGTTTTACTTTTCTGTTTCATGTATTTGATATAGTGAGGGTTGGAATCATAGTTACTCGCTTGTGAGGTCCACATGATGTACCAATTTATACCATTGGTTTTTATATGTATATATGTAGATACTTATCTTTAATGCAGGATTGTAGGTACCACATGGACTTCCCTAAATTTCCAAGATGAGCATGCCCTATCAAAATATCTCAATGGTAAGAGAGGGGAGATAAAAATCAGGTCCAAATACCAACCTAAGCCATAATTTATCCTAAAATAGTGGACAAGTATCTGACTAACTACACATGTGAATTTTTTAAGGTGACATGAATTCGAGAGCCCTTCCTTTGAGCATGATTGTTGCATTTTATTTTGGTCAGTTTTTCTTTTTTTTCAAGTCATGTAGTTGATGTGGGTTTTTTGCTTAAGTGGTTTAAGGTTTTTTATTAGGATTAATTATGGTATAATTATATCCTATAGTATATTGATATATTAATTATTTTTTATTAATAGAGGCCTTTTCCATTAATATAAAGTATAAAGTCTGCTATTCACAAAAAAGGGGCCAGGGGATACAAGATCACCCCATAAGAGCCACTTGGAAAACAATTGGACACATCAATTATTCATAAGAAAAAACATAAAAGAATCCCTCAATAGCCAAATCAGTCGCATCTATTGGCTTGCCTTTGGTACCCAAGTTTTCAAATTTTAAAACCAAGCATCATGGAGAAATTTCCTCAAATTTTCCCACCCTTTATAATGGTTATTATTAATAATGTTACTATGAAGTTGTGATTTGTAAAGGGGGATTGTTGCAGGAAGTTCTTGAACTTGAACCTCAAACTATGAAGTTCCAAGGTTCAAAGTTCAAGCTCACTAGTTCAGAAGTGCATATACAAGTTCAGGTTCAAATTTCAAGATTCAAGTTGAGGTTGAAATTTCTAAAACCGAGCCCAAAGGAAAAGTTTATGCAATTATCCCATTTCCCATATTAGTTTTTGGTTAATAATATTTTGTGAAGTTACATTTTGGGAAGAAGAAGCATTGGGGAGAGTTATTGAACTTGAACCTTGAACCACTAAATTTAGGTTCAAGGTTCAAACTTCAATTGGACTTGAAACCTTTCAAAATTATAAACTTATTTCAAGTTTGAGGTTCAAAGTGCGAAGAGTGTATGAAATGCATGTTAACTATTTGATATAATGTTGACTAGAGCATAGTGGCTAGTAATATGTTTGGAGGAATTTTTTGTGCAATTATCTTAGGGGAAAAGGCGAATCAGAATATATCAAAGCCTTTGCAAGTCCAATATACCTTACAAAACCACTCTTACAGAATAAAATACGATGACCTTTTCAAAGGATTTCTTCAACAGTCTATAATCACAAACTACATAAATAATGGGTATCAATGCGGGGAGCATATCTATTCTTTCAACCATTGGATTTGGACAATTTTTTAATATTTTATGCATGGGAAAGTTGCGCAGGATCTCACTCGAGCGATTAGTGACATTGTATTTTTAAAAAAAGCTATGGTTGACTGAGTATGAGTCTATCCAAGATGACCGACAACCACCAAGTTTCTTTTCTTCAGGCATTAATAAGGTGTAAATTATATTTGTAATGATGGGGCTCATAACTAATTATTTAAACCTTATATATTTTAAGTTATCAGATTAAAGCATTATAAATATTGGGCAAGATTAGAAAGAAAAGGGAATTTCAAGATTCAATTATAGGAATGTTAAGAAGAGGAAAAATGATTCTTAAAACTGATGGAAAGTAAAAATAATTGATCACTTCCCAAGAATTAGTTATGGAAATGAAGAGATGATTATGGAGGCTATTTATTGGAGGATGTTTTTCAAGAATAGGGTTCTTCTTTTCCCATGAAGTTTTTTGGCTACAGGAGGGGAGGAAATATTATTTCTGAATACTATTATAATAGGGAAAGGGGGAAATTATTTTTCTATGTATTTTCTGCAACTTGGTCTTGATAATAGGGATGAAGTGATCTTGAGGTCATTAGTTTTGTATCTAAAATAAAGAGTTAATACATATTTCAGATTTGTTGGTCCAAATATTGTTCTCTGATTGAAATAAATATGTTGGTTATTTCTCCCATGTTTTAGATACCATCTTGTTCTTCCTTGTCAAGTAGATGTTTGTATGTAGATTTTTTGGTTTGCATATATGTGTTTTGCAGAACAAGACATCTAATCCCCTTCATTTTCTCTATAATGTGAGAGATTTAGTAAATGGTATGTACGCTATTTATTTATATTTATCCTTATCATTTAATTTTGTAGTTACATTTAATCCATATTGATGAATGAATGTCATTCACCTTTGTGTCTTCTAGTTAAAGACAACAAATATTTAATTCATTAAATATCATTGAAGAGGGAGTTGTACCTCACAATTCAGAGGAAAGATATCAATCTCATGATAGTCTTTCCAACTGTTGGTCCATTTTTTTTCTCATTGTGGGAATTTATGGGTTATTTGTAAACATATTTTTAAGAGGAAAAATATGTTCACTAACATCATCCAAGGGAGGAGGATCTTTGTCTTCAGGGTTTCCCCATACATTAGGGCCTGGAAGCAGGTCAGGAAGAGTCAAGCCATCATCTTCATCTTTTTCTTCCATTTCTCTTTCCTCCTGCCTGGGAGAGATTTCAAGATCCAAGCGAGGTAATTTATAAGAAACATCTCTAGTGGTTGAAGGCCAACCAGTATAAACAATATAAGGAACATGAGCAGTAGGAAAACTACTATCCAAACTCTAGCAATGAGGATAAGTCAATCGGTGCCTCCAATTGTCTCTATCGCTAGAGGAGCGGTGAGGGTCCTAAGACCATGGATTCCAGGAATGTCGAGCAGAAGAGATACGGCCACGGCCACGGCCATGGTTCAAAGCGTGGTTGGAAGAAAGATAATCCAGTGGCACTCTAGAAACCATCCAAGAGGATTTGCCCCAATTATTTAAAAGCTCCTGCAAGTGGGCCACTTTCAAAGCAATTTTATCTTCCTGCACTTGAATTTTTTTCATTGTATTATTACATATATAAGATTTAGTATACATATATACATTAATATCTAGAAATCTGTGAGTGAAAAGAAAAAAATTTCTATCTTTCCGATGAGTGAAAAGAATCTCCATCCTTAAAACATGCCAAATTTGGGTAAATTTAGAACTCATTCTAGGTGAGTCACCCAGAAAAACCATATACCAGGAAAAAGGAAATGGTTGGAAAGGCTTAAAGAAATAATGAATCCAGCTCCAGTACTTCTAAGATCAGAAACAAAATCAAAAAATATGCATGAAAGTCTTTGGGAGGCCACAAAAAGGGCACCTAGGATTAGGGAATCCCAAGTGTCAAATCCTAGCACCCAGAGGCAAACCTTGAAAAAGTACACACCAGGCAAGATGAGAAACTTTTAGCTATATTATAGAAGACCAAACAGTAATAAATTAAAACTACCATGTCTTCTGAGAAGAAGACAAATGCCATCTGTGACTCAAAGTGTCAACCATCGACAAATGAGGCACCAACAAAGGATAACCCATACTAAGTTTGTAGTTAGTGAGAGGAGTCCAAGGATACCACTTCCAATCATTCCACTAGGGCTTGATAGAAATAATTCCAAGCCTATGCAACAAATGAGGAGGTAAGGCTGAGACCAGAAGGTCAAAAGTTTTCTGATCTGGGCGAGAAACCCTGAACTGCACCTGAAGATCTTCCTAGGAGAGGAGACTCATGGTGGCTCTAGAAAAAAATCCTTGGGTGTTCTGATGCCATGGTTGTGTTATGCCTTGCATACCCATCCCTACTTTGTAGGCAAAATGTTGGGTCCCCCTTTTCGCTTTCGCTCTTTCCCTTGGTCTCTTTTGTTTCCTCTATTTTCCCTCTGGGCTTTGCTTCCATGAGGGTTGTCTTTCTATTTCTTTTGTCTTCTTTTGTCTCTAGGATCGGGTCTCAGAGTTTGTTTTTTCTTTTGAGTCAGCCAAATTCTGGACTCTGGGATTCTCCATCATCATGCCTTCTTTCATGGGAAGGTGTGGTTGCATGGAATCCCCAGGCCCAGGGTCCGGAGGTTTTCTTATTTTGGAGTTTGTGGAGAGAATGAAAACCATTTTTTTACCCTAAGGGTATAATTAGAAGTTACCTGTTAATTTCAAATTTACCATGATTAAAGCACTCAGAGTGATTACCAGAGCGATTAAGGTGATTTGAAGTGATTAAGTGCAGATTGCTTTGGTGATTAACAACAGTTAAACAAGTGATTTGTAGTGCTTTCTCATGGTTTCTTGAAGGTGAACTTGTTTAGAGCACCCCTATGCTCATCTTTCCTGCATTCCCTGTGTTCCTAGGTAGGCTTTCAGCACTCTTCCTTCTATTTTCTAGTTTTCTGGTTCTTGTTTCTACCTCGCTTGTTTTCGTTCTTCTTTTCATTTTGGTTTTTTGTTTCTCACTTCTGTCTAGTTTTGGTTTGTCTGTTCTATTTCCATTTTTCCGCGCATTTGCATTGGATTTTTTGTCACCTCCCATTCGTAGGTTAGCTCTGCCAGAGGGTTTTCCACCCTCAGTGCAGCTGTAATAGTATGTATTCTTTGTATAGAATGTAGAGTAGTGTAATTTTTTATGTATATGTTGTACATGTTGTAATTTTATGTATGTATATATGTCTATTTTTTACCAGCCTATGAGTCATACTTTGGCCCTCGTATGTGCTTTGGCTCTATTTGTACATTATTTGTCTAATCTACACTTTGCCTAGCGGCAAGCTCATTGTGCTCCATATGTCAGAAACCCTAAACATGGAGCTTGTCTGAGAAAGATGGTTACCTGGTTCAAACTCGACACCTCACTGGTTTGAGCCATGGTGGTTTTCTCTCTCCTCTGTCAAGTCAGTCTTAATGGTGGATTAAGTTCCCACATGAGCATTCAAGTTTGGCCCAAAAGGCATTCATTTCCTCACATGTTCAAATAGTTCTCGACATTAATGCCATAACTCCCATTACTGCATGGCCACGTGAAACCCCTACGTCAGCCTAATATGGCTCATTTTTGGTTATGTCAGTAACAGTTAGTTTTTCAGACTCTAGGTCCTAGGTCTTCATTTTCTCCTTGTTTCTTTCTTATCACATTTGTTGGAATCCCCCGAAGGCCCAGGTAGAGTTTAAAATTCTAAGTCACTATTATTACTTGTGCACCTTTTCGGGATTTGACATGAGCTAACAATGCTTTCAGGAATAGGTGTGATGTGATGGTAAGTTCCCCAAAATCTAGAAATAATGCTTTGTTTTGTATAAATAATGATGGTCGCCTTGCTTTGCAGGTTGCCAGAATTAAAACTCACCAATCATGTCAGAGGCATCTGCATCATCTCAACCTGGTAGTCCAGATCTCCCCACCATTGCTGCCACTCGGGTAGCCGTTAGGACAAAGGCCAAGAAGGCCCTACAAAATCTCCCATTGGAAATGAAGTATCTAAAGGGAAAAACCATTATGGGATCAAAGATTGATTCCAAACTTTAGTTGATCACCGACACCAGCATCAGAATGTGGGCCAAAATGCAGGCCGTGGTAAAAATTATGTTCATACAATAGACAGCTGGAGATCCATTGGCCATCAATGTGACCAACTCTAGGATCCTCAATGCTACTTGTTTCCCCTACTCCATGCAAGCCCTAGATCTTATTCTCACTTTTGTAGGACACTATAATATAGTCATCCAGGCCGTCATGCTCGCTGCCCCAATCCCAATCAAATACCCAATGCCTATGATGTCTCTGGATGCCACAAATTTTCACATGGGTTTGAGGATTCCCCAATTTGATGATGTAGTCATTCTCACCCAGAATTTGGCCTTGGAAAAATTTCAGAAGTTAGAACACATGGCCCAACAGTATCTCAATAAAAAATGGCTTAAGGTGCCAAGGAAAGACTTGAAAAAGATGAAGCTAGAAATCCCACAGACCGAATTTAAAGAAAGAATATAGATGGGGATCATCACACTATGTAGGGTATTTAGACAGCCCTGTGCCAGGGAATTCTTGGAGTGGATATACTATTTCTTTTTGGGCATTACCTCTGGTGAGAAAAACTTTGATTGGGCCACTATCATTGCAAATCATGTGGACTCCCAATTTCTCTAGGTCACCAAGTCCTCCAAATTTTATATGAAATCTTATGTTTTGTGGGCACTAGCACAACAGCACCTCATGACCCAGGGATTACTTATAGTAGGTGTGATTCAAACTGGCACAAGCCAAAATGCTTCTTGGGATTACTTCCCGTAGATCCAATGGGAGGCTAGTTTCCTTAGCTTCTGTCAAGTGAATGATGCCTTCATCTACTACAACCTCCTCGCACCTACTCAAGATGCTAGATAGTAGCTCTCCAAATAATAAATGGACTTGGTCAGAACTTATGGCCATTATTACATTTAATTTCAATAACATACATATATTCGGGTGATCGGCTTCTCTGGGAAACCCTATTTATTGCCCAAACATTGTGGGGATAAAATAATTATTTTAGAGTACTGTAGGCAGATCCTGAAGCTGCATGCCCTCTTCATAGTGAACAAGGTGGCAAACATCTTGTTCCCAATCACTTGTGGGAACTACTCTTGCAGTCTGGCCATGACAAAGAAGGAAAACAATGAGCTCAAAGGTTTGGGTCTGGTAGAGTTTTATCTAGAATGAAATAATTTTGATTCGCTAGGCAAAGTAGCAACGACACTTCCCTGGGCATTAGAACCCCATGAGTATCACATGGAATATTTTTGGGAAGACTTCCATGACACCTTCAAATTCCAAAACTGGCATTTCGTCCAGATGACAATTCAAATGATGAAGAGGCCCAAGCTTTAAAAATTCTTGAATGACTTTTTGGATGTCGGGTCCACAATGGACCCGCAATATAAAAAGAATGGAGTAGATAAGATGGCTCTCCCTCTAGTGGATTGGGATGCACAGGAGGGTCCAACAATAGAGGACCTCACCCACGACATGATTGAGCAAAGTCATGCATATTTTAAAAAGGCATACCCAAGGAGTACATGTAAAGTTGGCACGTTTGTGCGGGGTTCAACTTTTGGGTCCAGAACCTCCTTGCAGGGCAAGGATAGAGGAAAGAGGAAAGAGGAAAATGGGGACCCCACCTCAAGTCTCAGAAACTACTCCCATAGTAAATAAATTGTAGAAAACCCTGGTGGAAACTCAGCACATGAAAGACAAATTAATCACCTGGTTAGCCAACTCGGCCATTATGACTTGACTTGTTCACCCTCCCACTTCTCCTTCACTTGCAGTATTGATGGCTTAAGAAATAGGGATCAAAGTGGAGGAAGAGAGGGAAGCTATGTTGGATGTAAGGACCCCTTTGGTAACCAGGAGGAAGAAGAAAAATGTGAGTAACCCTCAGCCGAAGGTGGAGCCAAAACTTGGGATGCCCAGCATCCCTAAAATATAGATTATTTCCATGGACTCCTTGGAGCTGGAAAATCAACCCGAGGATCCCTCAGAGACCTCCCCTCTACACGACAATTTTGATGACATATTTGGGATGGATGAACTTGTAAACCTGGAGGGGGATATCAGGAAGGAAGTAGAAGAAATAGCTACCCATGAGGAAGTGGTGATTACTACCGAAAGAGAGACCCCGGAGAAAGAAGATTACATTGAGAAGGAAGGTCATGAATAAGGAGGAAAGGAGAAAGAATAGATAAATGTCTCTAATGTCCCAGAGATACAAGTCCTGAAGACCAACATCATGGAGGAAAGGCAAATACAGAATGAGCAATCGGCAACAGTTGAGAGAGCCGGACCTACAGGAGCAACTGTGATCCCAGCTGCCATGCTTCAGACGCCGCCTCCTACCCCAAAGAGGGTAACATTTGGTGTGGTAATCACAGTGACCCAAATTCTTAATCTGTGCCCTATACCTCCACCACCTCAAGAAAATATGCCAATGGAGGAGAACATTACAACAGAAGGAGCCAATGAAGGATAACAGTAGCAACAACAACATCAAGGTGAGGGGCCGAACCCTGGGAATACAGATGTAGAATCTAACACTGCTAAAGATGTGGACACCAGGGAAAAAGATGTTGACACCACTAAAGTGGATAATGCCAGTTGTCCCAAGGATACAGGGAAAGAGTCTAGGAGACTCAAAATATCAGGGATGCATAACAGAACCCCGAAGGGGATTTACTGGACCAGACTCTGGTAGCAAGGCCACCCCTACCAACACAATGGTTGGTGGATTCTAGAAAAAGGAAGGCCCCAGCACCGGCCAATGCCCATGTCTCTTTGCCAAAGATTATGGTGTAAGCGCAAAATCCCCCTATGGCGAAGAAAGCCCAGACAGTCCATACTCTCCAGACTGGGCCGGGCAGAGATACAGTTGTGGTAGTTGCAACAACTCTCCTAGAGGCAGATGTGGTGATAGCAAAGGCCAAAGAGTATACAATCACAGAGATATCTCTGGGGAAAAGGGGAAATTAGGGTGAGTTGGACCTGCTAAAAGAAGCATCCAAGGCGATAGAAGACCGCTATAATAAGGAATCCCAAAAATTCAAAGAAGAAAAGGAAAAGAATGCAAATCTTATTAGGCTATTAATAGAGCTTGTGCAACCTATCACTTCCATTCCCCCAAAAGCTTCCACATCTGGAGCACCACTCCCATAGGGTGACATAGATGCGCTAAGAAATATGAAAAAGAAAGTGCAGGAAGCTGATGATTGGGTGGCAAAAGAGGTGGGAAACATCCGTCGTTTCCTAGTAACAGCACTCTTGGACATGTATGCCACTAGAAATGTTGTACATCAGGCGAATAATTCTATCTCAATCTGGGAGGGAGAGATTGAAAAATATGAGGCATGGATGGGTGAGTTAGGAGAAATCATGAGCCTCAGGGAGGAAATTTTTTCTGAGGATGGAATTTTAGGAGAGGAATCCTTCAACTTCGTCCAAACCTAGCACTCCAAACTTGATCTCACATTGGAGATAATCAAGAAACTAGTAGGGGCCCTACAAGACAAAGCACTGGAGGTAGATTACACTTGAAATTTATACAAGTCATTTATTTCAAGGGTTTTGGGAATCGATCCCTTTAGTACTAAAACATGTACTTTGGAGAAATACGTCATGGGGAAGTTTGATGAGCTAATGGATTCTCATTGGAAATACCCGGAGGGACTGGATGGAGCAAAAGTGCCACGTATATCACGCATGGTGCTCCAGGGTCATGACACGACAAAGATAGCCACATAATTCAAGGAAAGTACTATGGATCTGGGTGAACAGGTGGAGGCAGCCAAATACCATCGGGCAGGGCTCAAGGACATTGATGAAGATGGAATCACCCAGCTCCTAAAAACATTAAAAATAGTAAGAAGCAATAAGGTTCTCTGGAGCCTAGAGATCTTCACCAACAACACATTTTGTATTTCTTATTCTTTGAGTGTAAGCTCCCAGATCCCAGAGTTCTGGATCCATAGTTTTGCATTCTTTTTGATGACCTGCATCCAAGTTCCCCAGAGCCTACCGGTCATTATCAAGCAATTAATAAGGGTGTCAAAAAGTAGGTGATCCCAGCAAGGTATGTCAGCTCGAGGCATGGTTCTGGCAGGTGGTCTTCCCAAGGCGCTGCTCCAGAATTGAACACCTAGCGCATCAGAGATAGTGAGCCACTTTTACATTTATGAGGCATTTAGCCTCAATCCCTGGGGGATCATATTTCTTCTATTCTCCCTTTGGCTCTCTTCTCAAGTTTGATTCTTCCATACCTCTTCTCTTGTCTCATTCTTCTGACATGTGAGAACTTTCCTCTCTTCGAGGTTGTTGTATCATGGTGTAGGTAGTACCGGCCATCAGAAATCATATTTTATTGTTGAGTGTAAAGTTAATTTAGGTTAGTTTTAGGAAAAACACATGTGTATAAATAATAAGTCTGACCTCATTTTAAGGGTCAGCAGAATTGATGATTTTGCAGTCCATAGCTATAGCACTTTCAACATTTTTATTTCTCATAGTTGCAGAGCTCAATGATCCTTAGTTCTTAGAAGTTATCGGTAGATAGATGCTCCCTTGGAGCCATTATTGTATGCACTAGTGCTCACTGGAAAACCTGTTAATGAAGAAAGAAGAGTTTTGGCAATGATGTTGTTAGTGTTCTAATCTCTGGATTAATGTTCTTTTGTGCTATATGTTTCTAATGTCCCTTTCTCTAATGTTTTAAGTAGATTAACAACCTCCTTTTCCCCTTGTTATTGGATATCTATGAACTGATGGTTCTATATGCGTTCAGTATTTTAGTGTAGCATGTTAAAGCTTGGTTGATGTTTTAAATGTAATTGCACAACTATAGATAGAATGAATACTTCTAACCCTGGCCTATCTTTTGAAGTTTATTTGGTAAGCTAATGCATGCTTGCAGGAAACCTTGACCTAACAAAATACCCAAAGTAGACGAGCCAAGAAAACTAGCTATGCCCCAGAACAAAACAATCACACTCCCAACTTAGCTCCTGCACTGCCGCGACTTGACTCTCATGTGCTTGAATGCCTGGAGAATTTATTCCCCGGACAACCTTTACAGGAAAATTTGGCTGGTACCCCGATACTAGGTGACAACTTACATCTATTAGCGGACCTAGTCACAAAGTCCCATCAATAGAAACTGGCGCTAGAAGAAGGGCATGAGCTCGTCCCCTTCTGAGGATTTAGATTTTACACCGCCTAAGGGTTCCCCAAGCCATAGTATTAGGAAGATGACCTTTAGTGGGATTGGATCTTTTTCACCCGTGCGATTCTAAAGAGTCCTTAGATCAGCCCCCAATCCCAAAAGGTTTGTTGAACTCGAGCCTCCCACTCAAAAGAATAGGACCCCGAAAGCCAAATAGCTAGCTAGCCTTGTATGGGGATCTACTACATCCCAGAATACCTATGATGTGTTATTATGTATCCTGCAAGTATACTGCACACAAACACTCAATAACTTATTATATCCAAGGTTAGTAAGATCAATTCAATGAAAAACATAGAAAAACTTGAGAAATCAAATTATTGCTTCCTAGTTATGAAGATTCTACTCTGAATTGTGAATTGCTCTCAGATTAAGCATGTTTAGATCATAGAATGAAAATCATGAAATGGAAGATTCATTGTAAAAATGCCTAAAATGCTCAAGAACATGTTCAATTATGCACAATTTTGATCAAATTATACAAATGAACTAGATTAGCATGCTAAAAATGATGAACTAGATAGCTAAAATCAAATTGACATTATATATATGATTTTAATTCTATTCTCCTATATCAAATAAGCTTAGAATGGCTTCCTTTTATAGAGAATTCTTGGAGGGAAAGATTCAAATTTGAATTTGAATTGAGTGGTTGAGATACATCCATTGAGGGATGGTTGAGATTGAAACTCGCTTGATCCAAGTGATTACCTCCTATTGGTTAGAGACTTTTATCCTTGAGACATGTTGAAGGAATATTAATTATTTGATTTAATTAATTCCTTTTAATTTATTTCTTTAGCCATGTATTTAATTTTTTGATTTGATTTAATTCATTCAAGGTTAATTGAAGAATTAATGGATTTTGATAGATGTCTCTTGATGAGTGATCTTGGATTATTGATTTTTGATGAATTATATACTTAAACCAATCTAGTTTAATTATATAATTGTGATTATCTTGATATTGGTAATTTTTATTAGGACTTGGAGGACTTAATTGCAGATTAGGGCTTTTGAGCTTATCAAGCCATTTTCAGGTGATTACATTTACCCCTCTTTGAATTGATATGCGATGAGTGTGTTGATTCAAAGAACATCTAGTTTTGATTAGTGATTGAATAGATGGATATAAAGTGATACAAATACTCTTGATTGGAAACCAATTCTAAACTTGATTCAACAAAATATGATTAAAGTTGTTGAAGATTCTTGATTACTGAAAGATTAGTGTAGCGATCAGGAGATCAATTTGACGTGAAGCGATGAAACTGATCACCTGTCTGATTTCTAAGGATAATAACACCTAATCAATTTGATATGAAGCGATGAAATCAATTATTGTTACAATGATGTCTAAAATTTGAATTGATATCAGTTTGTTGTGATGCAATCAAACTGATACCTCCAACACATAGTTCAGAATAATTGACTAGACAACTAGTTTGATGTGATGCGATGAAACTGATTTCTAGAAAAAAATTGGACAAATGATCAATTTGATACGATGCGTTAAAAATGATCACTATTTGAAATTTTGATTGATTTATCTGTAAATACTATCAATTTGATGTGATACATTGAAAATGATATATCTACTGATGTTAAAAACTTTGAATTTGATAAGAGTGAGTAATTTGATATGAAGCAATGAAATCACTCATTCCTCATTTGATACTGGTGTTACTAATTTGATACCTGATGAAGATTCTCCAACTGCATTGAAGTTGAATCATTTGATCACTTGCAGAGTCAAGTTAAATTTCTGACAATGCCCCAGTTGTTTGAAAAAAAATCCTATTACAATTGCTTGATTAGATGTGATTGATGATGCCCCCTTGGAATCAAAATGGACATGAAATTGGGTTAATATCCAGACAAAAACATCTAGATGAGAATGATTAGCTTGAAATGAAGATTTTGATTCCAATAGAAAAGGTAGTGGTCAGAACCATGAAAATACTACTTTTTCATTTGGTCAAAATTGAACTCCGTAGGACGAAGTTAGAGCAAAAAAGGTGCGATAGACCAAGAATAGTTTGTGGTTAAAAATTTGAAATTAATTACCCAAAAATGAGATTAATATAGGGTAATAATTCAAAATTACTATTCATTTGAACTACTCACTGATAGAGATTTGCAGAGCTCAGAGTGAAGATGCCAATTCCCGTGGAGGACCACTGATTCAAGATTGTCCGACGACATTAGAGACCAGCCCACTACCCGCCAGTGGTATGTCGTCAAAATCCTACTTTGAAAATTTGAATTTCAAACATGTTCTTGCTTTCTTTTTGAATGTTTCATTTGATTTCTTTGAAAATTTGTTTTTGGTTATTGAAATATCATATACCGTATAGTTCAGCATTTTCGGTATTTTATGCATCATTTGCTATTTTAATTTCATCATTTACCATTTAGAATCATTTCTGGTATTTTGTGTAGCATTTCTCATATTTATGATAGCATCTCTGAAACATTGTATCATTTACGGTAAAAAAAATATCGTTTGCGGTAAAATATCGTTTGTGGCTCCTAGAATAGCATTTTTGGGACAATGAGCCCAAAATGCAGAATTTAAGTATTAAACTATAGAAAATTTGAATGACTTAGCCAATTTGACCCTGTTAAAATAGTCAACTGTTGAGCATATCTATTTTTCACCTCCATGTTTACCCGAATTCTAATTCTGCAATGTTGTTATCCTTTTGTAGAGAGATCCTGGCACCTTACAAACATGAGCACCCTATTCCTGGGTGTTGTCTTTGACCGATCGACTATCAGTTGAGGATTGTAGAGATGTATTCTAGTGTGGACTAGGATACCTTTTGGATATGCCTGAGTATACAATAAACCACAATTTACTGACTTCTTTGATAGAGTGCTGGCACTCAGAAATAATATGTTCCACTTTCCCACAGGTTAGATTACAGTGATGCCAAAGGACGTATGGTGTATTCTGCGCATACCTATTATGGGTGAGTTGCCTTATTATGATCCTACAAGACAAGCATGTATAGATGCTTGTATCTGAGTCTTTTAGGATCCATTAGTTGTAGAGAACCGCATTACTTGGGAGAGATTAGAGAGATAGGGCCTTGCATTTCCCAGAGTATTAGCGGGCCTCATTGGTGGATTCCTTGTTCTTGATCAGAGTGCACATGGTTTTTAAGTTGGATGGGGCAGATGTTTAGAGGATTTGATGTAGAGTCCTCGTAAACTAGCTTGGGGTACTTGTCTTCTTGCCCATTTGTATCATGATTTTCACCAGGTGGTTTATCGACATGATAAATAATTTTCCATAGGATTGATATTACTATAGATATGGGTCTGGGAGCATATCCCTGTTACACGGCTAGTAGTGACTAGAGCTCGACTAGATAGATTTTCATATGTATATATGTATGTTGGAGATCTGGTACAGCCCTGCCTGGGCAATCTAGAGCACTGGAGATGAGCTTTGGATGATATAACCATTATTATCTGGCATCCTTACTTAGATTGTGAGGAGTGGAGGAGTGACCGATGAGATATGCCCTTTGTTTGTACTAAGAGATACTTGATTGGCTGAACTATGTACATTATTGAGATATTTATGATTACTCGTGTATTTCGATAGTTTGGCATGGTACAACCTATGCCCCAGGGTATGGGAGCATATGCTAGGACCTGAGATGAGAAGACATAGTGGGGACCCTGGTTAGTTTATAAGCATGCTTTACTGGATCATCAGCTATTAGCTCCAATGACATGGACATTATCTCCAGATGTTATAGATGTGGGTATGACTCCTGATTTTTCTGCATATTTTTCACAACATCCATTCCCTCGATTGACCTCTCCTGATGAGGTAGTACCAGCTATGGTAGATGAGGGTGATGACAGAGGAGATGATGATAGAGGTGGTGGGGTTGTCAAAGCTCCTTCTCATAGACGGTCCACTAGTAGTGATGATAGTGCAGGCAGAGGTCATGGTCGTCAGTAGAGACAGGTCAAGATTTGGATTGGAGGACCTACGCCACCAGTAGTTACATAGGCACTTGCTTCCTCTTAGATATTGATTATAGGATAGGTTCCTTCATCTTCTCAGATTTCATCTTCTTCTCAGATTCCATCTTCTTCAGAAATTTTGGGTACATAGGTTTCCTTAGCACAGGTGTTTTCTTCCACCCGAGTGACTACTTCACAGGTGCCTCCACTGGTGATAGTTTCTAGATCAGTTAGCATAGGTATCCGGCTAGTTGTATAGGTTATGCCACAGATGAGTATTCCTCCTCCTTAGCCTAGTACAGGTCCTAAAGTTCCTTCTCGTGTATACGCACCAGGAGTGAGACCTATAGGTGTACCATTACAGGGTATAATAGATGCAACAGTGATTGCATATCTCCATAGAGAGAGAGGCCAAATACAGAATCAAATAGTAGTGTTATAGGCTTAGCTAGCTGACATGAACAAACCTTTAGATGTTGCATAGAGAAATGCTATAGCACAGCATAGTAGAGAATCTTATTATCAGGCTGCATATTTTTTAGTAGTACCAAATCCTACTGCTAGAGTCACTCCTTTTTCATGAGCTATAGTATAGTCAGAGGGTTGTAGACCGAGTAGATTAGATGCTCCTCCTCATGGACCACCATGGGATGATACAGCGAGTAAGTCTTGATTGATTATGGGCTATTGATTTGCATTTTTGATGATGATGTATTGATGTATATGTGATCTAGCACCATTTTAGCTCAGTTTTTGAATGATGTATCTCATGGACATTATTTGATATATGATGACAGTCTCATGTTTTGATCTCATTGTATCTTGATTCACTAACATTTTATGCTTTATGAGATGATTATGATTATGATATCATTACGCTCTTTTATCTCAGTATGCTTTGGATGCAAATGTATGGAACCATGTTTTTTTTATTTTTTTTTATGCATAAATATGATGTTATCTTAATGCTATGGATGCATATGTATGAAGTTTAATGTTTATGCAAATGTGGATGCAAAATGATGATTTTTATGTCAGTGTTGTAAAATACACAATCATAAGAGAAATGATATCTTTAAATGTTTGAAATTTGTCTTTCCCTCTTTTGAATATGTGTTATGATAGCCTTTCTTAGCGTTACTTGATATAAAAGATATGCAACTCCTAGAATTAAATGCAATTCTAAAATGCAAATGCAGATGCAACTTCCATTTTCATGTCACTCATTTCATGATTTTGTTTCATCATTGAGCTTTTTGTGTACCCCATTTTTGACACAACCAACACTGATATACAAGTAATCATGTTAGTATGAATATAAATTTTCTTAGATATAAGTACATAAAATCATCACTAGTGCTTAGGTGACTATGATAATATGAATATGACTTATGTTAAAATGTTTGATTTTAGTACAACCACCACGAATAATTAATTTACTCTCATGATATGAATACTAAATTGAGCTTAATTTTGATATTGCAATATGACACAAGCATCAAGATATAGCAGATAATGATGTCTTGAGTATCAATTGCATTAAAAAACACATATCAAAAAAAAGAAAAATACCATGTGTTTTCTTCAATGTTCTAGTACAAAGACTCATGGAACATTTTTAGAAATATGATAATCAACAATTGATAAAATATAGTAACCCAAACTAACATAAACATTTTCTTTGGTCTCAGAATAAAAGCCATTCATGTAGCTTTAATTTTGTCATCATAGACCTTGTCAAAAACCCATGTCAATCACAAGCACAAATCAATAAAAATATCATGCCCCCTGTCCTTATGTTTCTAACTCAGTAGAGTATCATTAAAACATTCAAGAGAAATATAATAATAAAAAATCTGATAAAGAACAAACAATCATGCAAATAAAATTATCCCAACTCTTTCAGTGTGTCTCTAGTACGAATACATCATAGGGTTACTTAGGAGTCAAAATTCATGCAAGCATAGGACAAGACTGATCATTTTTGTGCTTGTGATTCTGATTGATAGATTTGATGTGGGTATGACTCCTAATTTTGCAGCATATTTTGCACAACATCCATTCCCTCAATTGACCTCTCCTGATGAGGTAGTACCGGCTATGGTAGATGAGGGTGATGACAGAGGAGATGATGATAGAGGTAGTGGGGCTGTCAGAGCTCCTTCGCATAGATGGTCCAGTAGTAGTGATGATAGTGTTGGCAGAGGTCATGGTCGTCAGCAGAGATAGGTCAGGATTTGGATTGGAGGACCTACGCCACTAGTAGTTACACAGGCATCTGCTTCCTCTCAAATATCGATTATAGGATAGGTTCTTTCATCTTCTCAGATTCCATCTTCTTCTCAAATTCTGGTTACACAGGTTTCCTCAGCATAGGTGTTTGCTTCCACCCAAGTGACTACTTCACAGGTGCCTCCACAGGTGATAGTTTCTAGATCACTTAGCATAGGTATCCAGCTAGTTGTATAGGTTATACCACAAATGAGTATTCCTCCTCCTTATCCTAGTACAGGTCCTAAAGTTCCTTCTGGTGTATAGGCACAAGGACTAAGACCTATAGGTGTACCAGTATAGGGTACAACAGATGCAATAATAATTGCATGTCTCTATAGAGAGAGAGGCCAATTACATACTCAGATAATAGTGTTACAAGCTTAGCTAGCTGATAGGGATAGAGCTTTAGATGTTGCACAGAGAGATGCTGCATCACATCGTAGTAGAGCATCTTATTATCAGGCTGCATATTTTTCAGCGGTACTAGATCATACTACTAGATTCACTCCTTTTTCATGAGCTGCAGCACAGTCAGAGGGTCATGGACCGAGTAGATCAGATGCTCCTCCTCATGGACCACCAGGGGATGATACAGCAAGTTAGTCTTGATTGATTACGAGCTATTGATCTACATTTTTGATGATGATGTATTGATGTATATGTGATCTAGCACCATTTTTGCTCTATTTTTGGATGATGTATCTCATGGACATTATTTGATATATGATGATAGTCTCATGTTTTGATCTCATTGTATCTTGTATCACTGACATTTTATGCTTTATGAGATGATTATGATTATGCTATCATTACGCTCTTTTATCTCAGTATGCTTTAGATGTAAATGTATGGATGCATGTTATTTTTGTTTTTTTTGATGCATAAATATGATGTTATCTTAATGCTATGGATGCATATGTATGAAGTTTAATGTTTATGCAAATGTGGATGAAAAATGATGATTTTTATGTCAGTCATGTAAAATACACAATCATAAGAGAAATGATATCTTTAAATGTTTGAAATTTGTCTTTCCCTCTTTTGAATATGTGTTATGATAGCCTTTCTTAGCATTACTTGATATAAAAGATATGCAACTCCTAGAATGAAATGCAATTCTAAAATGCAAATGCAGATGCAGCTTCCATTTTCATGACATTCATTTCATGCTTTTGTTTCATCATTGAGCTTTTTGCATACCCCATTTTTGACACAACCAACACTGATATACAAGTAATCATGTTAGTATGAATATCACTTTTCTTAGATATAAGTACATACAATCATCACTAGTGCTTAGGTGACTATGATAATATGAAAATGACTTATGTAAAAATGTTTGATTTTAGTACAACCACCACAAATAATTAATTTACTCTCATGATATGAATACTAAATTGAGCTTAATTTTGATATTGCAATATGACACAAGCATCAAGATATAGCAAATAATGATGTCCTGAGTATCAATTGTGTTAAAAAACACATATCAAACAAAATAAAAATACCATGTGTTTTCTTCAATGTTCTAGTACAAAGACTCATGGAATATTTTTAGAAATATGATAATCAACAATTGATAAAAGATAGTAACCCAAACTAATATAAGTGTTTGCTTTGGTCTCAGAATCAGAGCCATTCATGTAGCTTTAATTTTGTCATCATAGACCTTGTCAAAAACCCATGTCAATCACAAGAACACAAGCACAAATCAACGAAAATATCATGCCCCCTGTCCTTATGTTTCTAACTCAGTAGACTATAATTAAAACATTTGAGAGAAGTATAATAATAAAAAATCTGATAAAGAACAAACAGTCATGCAAATGAAATTATCCCAACTCTTTCAGTGTGTCTCTAGTACGAATACATCATAGAGTTACTTAGGAGTCAAAATTCATGCAAGCATAGGACAAGACTGATCATTTTTGTTCTTGTGATTGTAATTGATAGATTTGATATGATCATGTTGATAACAAGATGAGTGTTTAAGAAACACTTTTTTTTTATTGATATGAGAAGTGACTTGATCAGTGGTATGGAAAAATACCTTTGTTTGGTTGTTTAATTGGGGTGGTGTTGAGAAACATCTTGGATTGATTGATGTGGTATTGAGAAATACTGTTGGTTAATTGCTTGCCTTAGAATAGTGTTTGAAAGGATAATATTAGATTTCAAACCATGGTAAAGTGATAGGTAAATGATAGAGTCAATCAGCTTGGAATGTCTACCAAGGTGCCTATTTACCATGTTTTCACCAAGGCACAATTTTTGTTTTTATTCAATTTTTTTGTCCTTTTCTTCTTCTTCTTGTTTTTTTTTTTTTTTTTTTTTGTATTTTCTAGAATCTTTTCCACTGTACATAGTTGTGACAACAGCTTAAGCATAGAATCTCTTCAGATGAATTATGTTGATTGGATCAGGAAGTGTGTCTCCTTCTATGGTAGCTAGCTGATAAGCTCTAGATCCAAATACTGTGGTGATTACAAAAGGTCCTAACCATTTTGGTTCAAACTTACCCTTCTTTATTCTCTGTTGTTGATTCTTGGTATTTTCATGTAGTACTAAATAACACACTTGAAATTGGCGAGGTTTGACCTTTTTATTATAACCTTTTTCCATTCTCTTTTGATATCATTGTAAATGTTTGAAGGCATCTTGACATTTCTCAGCTAACAATTCTAGATGTTGTAGACATGAGAGTTTGTAGACCTCATCTGTGATTAGTCCTTTCAAAGATACTCGTAATGATGGAATTTCTACCTCAATTGGAAGAACTGCTCTAGCACCATAAACCAAAGAATAAGGAGTAGCTCATGTTGGTGTTCTGATACTTGTTTGATAGGCCCATAGAGCTGGGTTAATTTGAACATGCCAATCTTTTCTAGAATCATTGACAGTGCAAATGAGAATCTTGAGAATATTCTTGTTGCTAGCCTCTGCCTATCCATTTCCTTGAGGATGATATTTAGAGGATAAATGTTAAGTAATTTGGAACTTGTTGCAAATTTCTGTCACATCCTTGTTTTTGAACTATTTTCCATTATCCGTCACAATTGATGAAGGAAGACCGTACCGGCAAATGATGTAGTTGAGGATAACTAGTGAGATTTGTTTTCCTGTTGTTGTGATTAATGGTATAGCCTCAACCCACTTGGTAAAATATTGTGTTGCTGTGATAATGAACTTGTGACCATTAGAGGATGATGGGTAAATTTTACCAATAAGATCAAAGGCCCACTATTGAAAAGGCCAATGTTTGATAAAAGGTAACAATTCCCTTGCTGGAGCATGTATAAGATTGCCATGGATTTGACACCTTTTGCAATTTTTTGAAAATGTGATAGCATCTTTCTCCATTGTAGGCCAATAATACCCAATACACAATATTTTCTTAGCTAAGGTAAGACCATTTGAATGCGATCCACAAATACCTTCATGGACTTTGTGTAAAGCGTTGTTAGATTCTTCTAGATCTAAACATCTTAGTAAGGTACCATCAAAACCTCTACAATAAAAATCATCCATGATGATTACATGTTTAGAGGCTTGACAAATAAGGTTACATTTTTGGTACTTGGATATACCCTCAGGTAAAGTATTGGTTTCAAGATAGGTTCGAATAGATCCATAGCGAGGGGAATCACAACCTACAAGTTGACAAACTAGCTTTGAGTCAGGATAGTTATAGAAGGGATAAGATAACTCATCCACTAGGAATTCATAACATGTTTGATTATTAGCTAACTCTATGAGAGACATAAGATTAGCCATTACATCATCTGCTTGATTGTGTAACCTAGAAATTTGTTCAAATGTTAGGCCGATAAAGTATTTCTTTAGATCATCCACCATCTTCTTATAAGGCACAAGCTTATCATCTTTAGTCTGATATTCATTGGTAATTTGATTTATAACCAATTGAGAGTCACCATATACATGAAGTGTTTCTATCTTCCATTTGAGTGTCATCTTTAGTCCATTTAGCAAGGCTTCATATTCTACAATATTATTAGTACATGGAAACAATATTTTGTATGCCTTTGGTATAATATATCCTTGAGCGGATATGAATACAACACCTGCTCCAGAGCCATGTTATGCAAATGATCCGTCAAAATACATCTTCTAGGTATGCTCTATAATCATAAGGATTGATTCATCAGGAAAATCAATAGTCAAAGGTATATCTCATGTTAATGGTGCATCTGCAAGTTGATCAACAATGAATTTCCCTTTAATAGCTTTTTGTTCAACGTATTCAATATCATCATCCACTTAGCCAATCTTCCAGTTAAAGTTGCTTTGTTTAAAAGATATTTCAGTGGATCAATCTTAGCCACCAATTTGATTGAATGTGCCATCATATAGTGTCAAAATTTTTGAGATGCGAATACCACTACTAGCACTGCTTTCTCAATTGGTGTGTAATTAAGTTCATATTGCACCAATGTTTTGCTGATGTAATAAATGGCACGTTCTTTTCCTATTTCATCTTCTTGTGCCAATAGTGCCCCTAGTGAGGTATTAGTTGCTGAAAAATATAGGAGCAAATGTTTGCTTGTGATTGGAGCCATTAGAATAGGTGGGTTCACCAGATACTGTTTCAATTGATTAAATGATGTTTCACATGCCGCATCCCACTTGTGAGTAATACCTTTGTGCATAAGTTTAGTGAACAGTTGAGCTTTATTAGCTAATTGAGCAATGAACCGTCGAATTGATTGTAATTTCCCTTGTAATAATTGCACCTGACTGACGTTTCTATGTGGAGGCATATCAATGATAGCTTTGACTTTTTCTAGATCAAATTCAATTCCTTTAGCAGAAACTATGTACCCTAACAATTTTCCCGAGGTGACCCCAAATGCACATTTTTTTTGGTTCAAGCGTAACTTGAATTGCTCCATCCTATCTAAGATTTTTTCTAAATCTTGTAGATGATCTTTACGATGATAATATTTCCCTAAAGTGTCATCCATAAAATCTTCCATATTTTCTTGCATATGTCATGAAAGATTATTGTCATTGCTCTTTAATATGTCGCTCCTGCATTTTTTAGTCTGAAGGGAATGACGTTCCAGTAGAAAGTTCTCCATGGAAAAGTAAAAGCTATCTTATCTTGGTCTTCTGGAGTAATTTTTATTTTATTATACCTGGATAATCCATCCATTAAGGACAACATCTCATATACAGTTATAAGATCTACGATGACATCAATACTTGGCAATGGAAAGTCATCTTTTGGACATGCTTTATTGACATCTCGAAAGTTAGTGCAGATTCTAATGGATTTATCATGTTTTGACACTGACACAATATTAGATATCCATGCGGCATATGCAATAGCTCTTATAAACCCTTCTTTCAACAATTTTTCTAGTTCCACTTTTACCAAAAGAGCAATATGTGGATGCATCTTTCTTAATTTTTGTTTGAAAGGTTTTATTCCAGGATCTATAGATAAATGGTGCATAATCAAATTATGATCAAGTCTCGGCATATCATAATAAGACCATGCAAAATTTATCTTCTTTTCTTTGAAAAACTGTGTAAATGCTTCCTTTTCTTCCACAAATAGAGATTGAGCAATGTATATGATACACGGGTTCTCCTTTGTACCAATATTAATTGGTTGAGTTGGTTCAATAAGTACCGTCAACCGTTCCTGAGAGTGATCAGGAAGGATATAAATTTTCCCATCCTTTAGTACCTCAGTGAGGTTTTCACTATCAGATGCATCTTTTCTTCTTTCTTTTTCACGATCTGAGACTGCTACAGAATGGTTTTCACCCTCAAATCTTTTATTGATTTTTTCTTTATTTTTGTGATTGGAAAACTTGATATCCTCCCTAGCATTAGAATTCCTAGTGGAAGAAGATATGGGTTTGAATGCATTGAGGTAACAAGAGATTTCATAGTCATTGAAAAATATGGGTATATCTATAGGTTCAGACAGAGTCTAGTCAATTAAGTCAGGATGTACAAGTTGAAGATCATTGTTTGGGTCAGTTTCACTAATGTCAAGATGTAGGATGGAATTGTATTCATCGTGTTCAAATAGATTGACAAGATCTATCATAGTATCTTCCAAAAGAATGGTTAGACCAGGATGATCCTCACTATTCTCACTCAAGTCATCATCGATATTTTGTGAACCAAATTCAAATGGTCGAATATCCAAGCTTTGTCCCCCTTCACGTATTGTTCTATTAAGACATGCATTTACCAAGATGTGTTGATACTCTATAGAATCTACCAATAATCCTGTGCCGGTATCAATAATGTTAGGTGTCATGATGTCTTGTGGATCTATGTCCATGTTAGAAGAACCAACATCATTGGAACTTTCACCTCTCTCCATCTGGTGTGCATATTGATGAATGACATCTATCTCTATATCTATAGTACTGACATCAGAGAATGAGTTCCATTCATAGTCATTATAATTTGTTTCCATGGACTGACTGGTATCTAGAACATGAGTAGGTGTGACCCTTTCCCCCCAGTTGGGATGATGATTGTCTTGTGTATCAGTCTCCTCATCAGAATGATGCTCTTGAATTGTATTTTAAACACCGTTAATGTTTAAATTCTCTAATAAGGGCATGTTTGTATCTTCATCCTCATTTTCTTGAGTTAAAAATGAAGGAACATATCTTTCACCTTGATACTGGGGATTGTCATCATGACTATGTAATAGCCTCTCATATGAATCCTATGTGAATTCTATTTCATCTTCTAATTCTTCCATTTCTTCATCAAAGATTGGCCCATCCAGAATGAGAGGTATTAGTGGTTCTTCAGAATATCCAATTCATGTTTTGTCTCTAGGATATCTGAATTATGTAAATACTGGTTCAATAAAACCTTCTCTATTGTTTCCTAAAGGTCCTTGTCCTTGATATCCCAACTTTTTCATGATACGTAGACCACGTCCTTATTGTTGAGTGGTAATTTCAATGTGCTTGATATCCTAATAACCATCCTCCTTTTCTTTGTATAACCAATTTAACACATCAGCATCCTCTTTTTATTTTTCCACCGATTTGCCTTGTACAAAGGTTCCATTAAATTTTGTTTGCACTTTAGGTGTTTCTGCCATTGTAGAAGATGATGGTCTCCCTTGTGATCTTGGAGATAAGGGTAATGTTATCACAGAGAGTAGTTGATCAATCTTGTATTCTCCCATTCCATTATCATGTAATTTTAGTTTCTTTTCAAATTCTTGCATCAATGAGGATATTGAACTCTTTGAGAGTCATTCTTGAGAACCTTTTCTATTATATGGAACCATCCATTCATTTGATTGACACATATTGCCACAAGATTGAAAGTAAGTTGTGTTAGCTGGGATTTTTCTCTCTTCTCCATTGTATGGGAACTTCAAACATTGATGAAAAGTAGAGGGGACAGCTTGCATTTCGTGTATCCATGGTCTTCCCAAGAGAATGTTGTAAGATAGTTTAAGATCAAGTACTTGGAACACCACATTTATTTCCATAGGTCCCACTCTGATTGGTAGCATGACTAGCCCTTTGGATGATCTTTCTTCATCATCATATGCTTTGATAGTTATTCTCTTTTTAGGGTCAATATGCTCATCTAAAAATCCCAATTCTTTGATCAGGCCTAGAGTGCAAATATTGAGACCCGCTCCTCCGTCTATCAAGACTTGTCTTACTTGATGTCTGTGAATGAGTACTTCTATGTGTAGTGGCATGTTATGAGGGTGACTTAAGGCATTGTCATCTTCTTTAGAAAAGGATAAATAATGAGTAGTCAAGTGTCCCACCATAGTTTGAAATTTATCTATGTCCAAATTGTCACGAACATTTGTTTCAAGCAAGGCTTTTTCCAAAATCTCTTTATGTGATGGAGATATTTTAAGCAATTCAAGAATTGAGATTTGTGCAAGAGCTCTTTATAACTGATCAACCAAGCTATAATTAGATGAGAAAGATGATGGATTTTGCTTGGTTATTGTAGGTTTTGATGATATAGGAAGTTTTGAAGAATCTCCTTTTAGGACTACCTTTGCTTGTCCCCATGTGATTGCATTAGAAGCTTCACCCTTTTTCTTATCTTTGATAATGATCACATTGATACTTTGATCAGCTTCTTCTAGCATGTTGATAGTTTTGTCATGAGAATATGTGTAGTTCACCTGATTACCTTTTGAATTGGATGATTCTCCTTTCTCATAATTAGGTAAAGGTGATTGAAAAGCTGTATGATCTTCATTTGTCTTATGTCCATCCACTTTAATGACCTCATTGTCAATTAAGTCTTGTAACAAATGTTTTAGTTTCATGAACACATTTGTTCTATGCCCTTTGTTTCTATGGTACTCATGATAGTGTGCATCATTCCATCATTTAGGCTTAACTAGTGGTTCATATGCTCTTGATTCTGGTAATGTGATTACCTTGTGAGTGACAAGTTTTCATAATGAAAATTCCAAAGACTCCCCAAGAGGTGTAAATGTCTGTTTAGGAACATATGTAAAAGGTGGTTTTTTCTGATTGTTATTTTGATTAACCTGCACATTAGATGCAACAGTAGTATTCTTAGAAGGAGTAGCAGTAGATAAATTGAATGCTGGTTGTTGTGATTTCACACTGTGTGCATCGACTACTCCATCATTGACAACATTCCAATTTTTGTTCCAAAACTTTGATTTATCTTGGTTGCCATTATAGTTTGGATTAAAAGACCCTTTATTATCTTTGTAGCTTTTAATTTCACCTTTCCTTATCAAGGTATCTTCAATTTTGATTCCTATCTCAATCATTTTGTCAAATGTTGGAATGCATTGTAGTTGGATATAATGATTCAATTTGAGGACCAAGTTGTTTACAAAAATATCCATCTTTTCTGTTTCCAGAATTAATCGAGGATATCATGCAAAAAGTCTTCTCCACCTTTGTAGAAAAGATATAAAAGGTTCACCAAGTCGCTATTTTGCATTGCATAAGTCAATCCTAGTAATGGGATGTTGAATTTTGTATGAATAGTGTTGAATAAACCTTTCTACAAGTTCTCCAAAGGTTTTTATCCCATGTGGTAATTTAGCAAACCATTCTGTTGCTTGTCCACTCAAACTATGAGGGAATAATCCCATAAGATAAGTTTGTTCATGAATGAATTCCATGATTAAGGTGTATAAATCTCGTACGTGATCTTGAGGGTCCATTCATCCTATGTATTTTTCATATTTAGGTATGTCCACATTTGGTGGAAATGCTGGCATGTGTAAGCTTTGATCAAATGGCATAGGACAAAATGTACTCATAGAGTATTTCTTTGGTATGATTTCCTTTTCTTTCTTCATGTCAAGAAGTTGATTTTGTAAAGCTTCCATTTGTTTCACAAGGAGAGTCATAGGATTTTCTTCTTCTTGTGTTTTGAGCTATTCCATATCAAAATCTTGAGGTAGTTTTATTCCTGTTGAAGCTAGATGCATGAAGTATTTTTCTTTATCCACCAGTAGGATTTTGTCCATGATCTTTTGGAATCTTGCATCTTGTTGGACCTTTTGGATATACTCCTCAGTTAGGTCTTCATCATTATTGGTTTGAGTAGCCCATTCATTTTCAATTCCAGCCATGCTATTGTTGTTGGTGTTGTTGGTATTGTTGGTGTTGTTAGTAGTTTCCGACCCACTTGCTTTAGGAGCTGAAAAGGGATTGTATTGTTGTTTTTGTAGTGCTTTAATGTGTACTCTAGGATATTTTGAAGTATCTATGTGTTGCACATGTCCACTTCTTGTCCACGCCATGTAGGATTAAATGATACTTGATTAGCAAAGAACAGCAACCTATCACCTATAGTTTCAATGTTTTGATAGACTGGCTTTACAATTGGTCAAAGTTGATGAAAACATATTGATGTAATGGATAATGTTTGAGATCTTGGTGAAGGTTAGATTGACCTTGATAGTGATCTCTAAACACAAAGAGGGTTGATATGACCAATTAAAAAGTAGTTTGAGTTGATTGAAACTAATAGCAAATAGTTTGATTTTCTATAAACCAAGATTTGATTTGAGTACTTTGGATATTTAGGACTAGAAATAGATGACTTTAGAACTTCCACATTTGAAATGAGTTTTGAGGTGAATAGCACAAAATGACCTTTTTTTTTTACAATCAAGACAACAAACCAATGTTTTAGGACCAATGTTTTTTTTAGCAAAACAAGAGAACAAGGACTTGAGAACAATGCTTTTGGATTAGTAAGATCAATTCAATGAAAAACATAGAAAACCTTGAGAAATTGAATTATTGCTTCCTAGTCATGAAGATTCTACTCTAAATTATGAATTTCTCTCAGATTGATGAAGGGTGCTCCCCTTAATGCCACAAACTCATAAAAGAAATAGAGAAACAACAACAATTTGCAAGAACAGAAAATGGGCTTCTTATTATCTCCACAAATGTGGAATTACAACTTTCAGAATTACAATATGCAAAGCCACATGGGCATTCCCCTTACAATATT
>MU226104.1:2007130-2021532 GCA_018584345.1 Thuja plicata
GATTAGCTCAAAAAACCCTACCCAACAACTAGGATCAAAAGTTGATCAGGCTCTGATACCACTTGTAAGGAAACTTAGGTGCAGAAATAGCTTCCTACACTAATCTCTAAAGGAAAGTATTGTGCAATTTCTTTTAAATCCTTACAATTTCAGATTTGTTAACTACTTTAACAATGATATTGCAGCCATATACCATGCATACAGAAAATAGAGAATGACACAATGATTTACCCTGGGGAAAACCTTTCGTTAAAAAACCCCAACACTCCAAAACCTTCACAATGTATTATCTTCAATACAGCGGTTACAACACACTTGCAATGCAAGTTCTTTCAGGAGACAATCGACACTCAAAGACAAATCCAGTAGCACCAGATCATACCAACAATACACTCTTTTCCTATCTGAGTCTGCAACCCTAAAAAATGCTTATATCATGTGCTTTCCTTTTTAGGGCAACTTCCAAAGATAGTCGTATTAGGGTTTTACCATTCTTTGGAAGTTGCCCCTAACCCTGAACCCCACGATTGTGGAAGAGTGTACAGTACTCAACTTTATCAGTTTCCACATGTCTTGTATGTCTTCACCCGTCATTGGATCTTCTAGAAATAGATCTTACGTTTCATAGGAATCTGTCATAACCATTTCAACCATGATCTCCTTACACACAATTCAAGATGCCGACACATCAAGTGGAGTGACACATCAACATGCCAACTAGACATGTACACTCACACTTAATTACATTATTTGCAAGAAATACATTTTACAAAACAAATAATAAGAATAGGAATTATCCAAGGTTGAGACACCTTATTCCTAACAGCTAACACATTAGAACATATCTAGAACTTACCAGCCGGGGATAAAGGCTTGGTAATCGAGTAGTCTAGCATAATATATTAAGTATTTTTATTTAATTAATTGGGATTTAATTAAATATTAAGTTTAAATGGAAAGTAAAAGACATAATTAATATAAATATATTATTAATATGTCATAATATTATTCCTAATTAAAAATAATTATATGCAATATAATCACACTTTTATTAATAAATTAAAATTAATTTTTAATTATTAAAGGTTGTGTTTTTTTGTGGAAATTCTTTGTTTAAATTAAAAATAAAGAAAACATAGAAAAAAACAAAGTAAAGAATTCTTTTATTCTTTTTTTAGTGTTTTTATCAGATTTTTGGGTTTTGCACATTCTAGAAACCCTACCTCTATAAGTTTTTTGTTTAAATTAGAGGTTTTGAGAGGGATTTTGGTGGAGATACAAATAGACACACAATTTTCAGATATAGAAACATAAAGATTTTTTCAGGTGACAAGATTTCATAAGAATGGGTTTCAGGTCAAAGGGATTTGTGTTTGAAGTTAAAGAATATATTTTTAAAAGCTTGCGAGTGAAGTTTCTTTTCAAGTTTTCTTCTGGTGATTCAAGTCAACATGGTGTTTCAAGGTAAGATTTGAAATCCCTTGCAAATCCTTTCTTTTGAAAAAGATTGTTTGCCTTTTGTTTTCTAGATGTTGGATGAGTTTTGTCATGTTTGTAATAAGTTTTCTTCTTGTTTGATAAGTTTGGAAATGACAAGAGTATTAGGTTTCTTTATGTGGAAATTTATAGTGATGTTGAATCTTGAAACCCTAGAATCCATTGTAAGAAGTTTTATAGACTATAGGGTTATGAAAGCTTATAATTTTTAATCGATTAGAGTTTTACCATTATGTTGTTCTTTTTCTCAAAATCTTTGACTTTGGAATATGTGCTTGTCAAAATTAGGGTTTGAAGACATGTTAATGATCCTATTATAAGTGCATTATTTATGAACTTATAAAAAAAAAGATTCATTAAAATTATTATCAAAATTTGAATACAGATGTTTCAAAGTGAAATTGTCAGGCAAAACCCTCTTTCTGAAGAAGATTGATTAATTGTATTTTTATTGTTTTGGGTTTTCGCAAAAAAATTTAAAAAAATTATATTCTAAAAAAAAATAGTCTCTGTAAATTCTATATTTTTTGTATTTAAAAAAATATTTATATATCAAAAAAATTTACAAGGGGAGGGCTTGACCCTACCCCTGCCATGAGCTCCCCATAGGGCAAGCCCAGTAGTGAGGCTCGGCTTTGTCGAGCTCACTGCAGTGTTGCGGTAGGCAATGTGGAGTGAGGGGCTAAGCTCCCCCCTACATTAGGGTTTTTTTTTAAATTTAATTATAGTTTTCAAAAAAATTAATTAAAAATTATCTTTATTTTCAATATAAAATAATATTTATTAAATAAAGTATATATTAATTAATATTATTTAATTATTATTGTTGGTTATTAATATTATTAATTAATACTTAGGGTTTTAACCTTTTTAGATAAGTGTTATTAATTAATAAGATTAATTGATTTAATGTTATTTTTGGAGTTAATATATTTATATATACAATAATGTTTTTATATGCATATATTTTGGGATTAAGATAATGTATTTGTATTTGTAATATATGCATGGGTATATATGATCAAACAGATTGTGTTTTAAACTAAAATTAATTTTCAATTAAGGAAATTGTGTTTTCTTTCATATGACTAAATTTGATGATTCGTGAGATTAATACTTAAACTTTCTCAATGTTTTGGGGGGTTTAGTTGACTTTTAGGAAATGTTGCCAGAGGCTTGGGATTGTGTGTTGATGTTTTGCAGTTGCTTATGTATGTGAGTCTTTTGCATCCTGATTTGTATGGTTTCTGACACTGTTGTGGTTTTTGAGCTCATACATGTATTATGATCCTTGATGGTATATTGTGATGTTATGGTTATTGGGACCTGTGTGTTCCTTTTTTTATTAAGTAACAAACTTTGGAATTTATATTTATTTATGATGAATATGTTTTTGAGAACCAGTATGTATTCCTAATTATTTTAAGGAACTAATTTTGTGGATCACACTTTTATGAGATTTATGAGCTTTATTTTTGGATTATGATCTTAGGGTAGGATATCTAAGTGTATAGATGGGGATGGATTTCAATAAGCGTCGAGACCCACAAGTGGCTGACATGATCACTTATTGTAAGTAGCTTAATCAAATGCTAACATAATACATTAAATGGGGTTAAAATGAATTAGTAAAGCAATGAGTACCTCACCCATGCCTTGAATGATAGTACATGATAGGATGGAGTGTGAGTGGATGCTTTCCCATCTAGTGAGATGTTGGTTCTGGAATACTTAGTAGCCTTGTCTTTACAAGAGGTTTATTGATGCCTCATATGGTCACTTGAGTACAGGAGTCTAGAGAGGCTTCCAGGATGAGGCTCAAGGGTTAGAGGTATGTGATGACACTTCCTTATATACATCTTAGGTTTCCTACATGTGTCGAGTGCCTCTAGTAGAGTGTATAACACACCTTGTGATATAAAGAGATTTTAGGATCCCTTTTTTTTATCTTTGTGGATTGTTATCAAAGTGGAGTCTGATGTTATCTCCCCAGCATGATGGGAGTGGACCTTTAGGTTACACGTGGTCGGGTTGTAGCGATTATTTTACCATTTGAGATTTTTATATTCCTATTCTAGGTGTTAGATGATCCTTGCAGTTGTTGCATTCTTCTTGTTCATCTTTGGAGATCTTTTCTATTATCCTTTATATGTTGTATATTTGTATCTTGTACTGGTGTATCAGTTTGTGATACCTCTTTGAGATGTTGTATATATACTTGATTTATTATCACATACCCTATGACTTGTGCATTGGATGTTAATTTGTTATTTATGCCTTGTGGTATCAGTTGTATTTACGATCTCATTTATGTGATGATGTATTTTTCATTCACTTGACATATGTGAGACATTTTACTTGTAGATATTCAAAATAATTAATTAACTTATACATGATTCTACGTTATGGAACCCTTGAGAGTTGTAACCTGATTTGGTGAGTTACACTTGTGTGTATGTATTGTCTTATGTTGTATCTCTTCTACATTAATGTTCATAGTTGTTGTGTAAACTTTTAGAAAAAATAAAATTATTTTGTAAACTTAGCATCATGTTTTAGGAAAATTTCCCTTGGGTTCCCTAGTGGAGCATTACATATAGCATGAATCCAATGTCTATCTAAAAGAAGGTTACATGTGAGAGTATTAGGCATGTCATGGATAAATTCAAGTATATTTTTAGACCTTATTTTAATAGGAAATATGATTTTACCTAATGAAAACTTACCCACATTATCAAAGCCATGAATAATAATAGAATTTGGCTAAATAAAAGAGATTTCCACTTTTATTTTATGAAACAAGACAATGCTACATAGATCAATAGAAGAACGGTTATCAACTATAGTATGTATTATAGTATTATTATTAATAAGGACAATAATCATGAGGGGTCACATTGATCTTGAGCTTCCAAACAAGGTAACTCATGTTGGTGAAACTCAATTATTGTCTTTGGGTCATCAATAATTGCTACCTTATTTGACCTATTAGAATGTGATATAACTACTTTTGTAAGTTATTTTGGAATATCCCATGGTATGTAGGTGAAGTTTTAATCATCCCAAAGGGATATCTTAGCTAAGTATCATGAATTTTGTCAAAAAGATCATAATGCTTACCAAAATGTTTTGAAGGATTCAGGAATGAAAGGATTTGTTGTTATATATGTGAGCTACTATATGATAATTGGATTGATAAATTTTCCTACCTTTAACAACAACCACTAGTTTGTTTGCAGTTGAGGAACATCTTGACAAAGGTGGATAACAATTATAGGATTCTCATAACCCAAACATGAATGAAATTGATGTTATTAGGTTCTTTGGTCTCCAAGGTTTTATATCTACAAGGAAGAGAATCAAGGAAAGCATTGACAATATCATCCCTCCTATTCCATGGTATTCTTATAAGTGGGACATGTTAGCAATATACTCCAAAAAAATTACATATTTCAAAAGTGGTTTTTTCTTGCATTAACAATTTTCAGTTTTGGCCTTTTCATGTCAAAAAGTATTAAAAATGTGCCTAAGTCTCTTAGCGATCATTTTTCATGTTTAGACATGCAGTCACATTGTTTCTCTAAAGTGTTCATTTAACTATGTGAGTGAGCAACTTAAGGGATTGTAAAGTGGTCGGGCAATCGTGGCGGTTCTGTAAAGTGTCAAATTGACTATGCGAGTGAGCGACAAGGTTATCAAAATATTTATTGCTCACTTGCAATGTAACTTCATTGCAAGATTTTCAGTCTGTGAGTGTGTGAGAAAGGAAGGATTATGTTGTCGCCTACTCGCCAAGGTAACTTGGCTTAAGATTTTTGTTGTGCGAGTACGTGACTGAAAAGGGTTTTTTTAATCACTCACTCACTGAGGTATGTATCACATTGTCTTTTGTTGTGCGAGTGTACGAGTGTAGTTCAAGTTAAATCTTCACTCACTCACAGAGGTTTTTGATCAAACATTTTTTCAACTACAAATGAGTGACGCAGTCTATTTTTAGTGTTTGTCTATTGTTAACACTCACTCATTGGTTGAAGTCATCTAAAGTTTTTTGGTTTGTGAGTGAGAGACAAAGGATAAAGATGGTGTCATCACTCACTCATGGTGGTTTTTTCACATAACATTTTTGATCAGTGAGTGTGTGACCAAAAATATTGTATTTCATTGCTTAGTCACCAATGATCAACAGTTAATACTTTTTAAGCTACAAGTGTGTGAGTAAAGGATTTGTATACCATCGATCACTCACTAAGGCTCAACGGTTAATAGATTTTGGATTGTGAGTGATCGAAACAGCTAATGATATGTTTTCATAAGGGGTCATCACTCACTCATGAGGATAAAAGATTTAGTAAAAAATGTGTTGCGAGTGTGCGACAAGGCAAAAATGCAAGCAGCAATTTAGTCATTGCTCACTCGCGTAGGTTTCAATATGATGAGATAAAGTGATGCGAGTGCCTGAGTGAGAGACTAAATGAAATCAATGGCTCTCACTCACTCACTGGATGACCTAGATTTTGAATAAGGATGTTGCAAGTGTGCGACATAATAAAATAAAGATCTTTAACACTCACTCACATAGAAAGTTTTGAACGTATGTTTTGTAGAGAGAGTGTGCGACAATGTGCCATCTATCTTATTCCTAGTTTTAAATTCTAGAAAGGAATAAATTCATAGTATGTTTCAGCAAAGATACACAAGTTTGAATTAATGGTAGAAATAGTTGCAGAAGCCAACGGAATGGTTTGGTGAGTGTAAGGAACTGCAGTAAAGAGGACAAGATGTGGATGTGATGGGATATAAGTATAACTAATTTTCCTAGATTTTGTACAATTATCATTTTCTGCTTTCGTAATTTTTTGAGTGAATTGCAGGGCGTATTTTTTGAGATAAATTTTTAGATGGAAAGATTTGTCAAGCTAATACAAGTGTAGCTTCAAAGGGAACTAGGAAAATGACATTTGCAGTGAATAAATATTCAGATGAATTTGTAGACCTCTTATCGGGAACTTTTAATATAAATAATGCCAAGTGGGAAGAATGGAATGACAAATGGTGCCAATGTAGAAACCCAGTCACCCTCAACTATTTTGGTAATACCTTGTTTCATTACTTCTGGAATAATAGGGTTAAGTTAGTCCTTGTCTATAATCCATGGAATATGAATATGGCTAAATTAATTATCCTGGATGTTTACATTGATGTGGATTTGATCAAGGAGCTAGCTAAGATTTATTGTCCAGTAGCTAGAGTAATTAGGAAGAAGAACAACGAAGCCCTAGTGGCCATAAATAGAAGGACAGTAGCAGAGGTTTTCAAAATTTCTAGTGCAATATGTACCAAAATTAACATAGACAAGATACAAGTTGACTATGAGAAGTGGGAGAAACTCATAAATAAATATGAGATGTTGAGATTCATGCCTAGAGTGGATAGAAATATGGTGATAAATATAGACAATGTAAAACCTCCTTTTGACCTAACTTTCTTACATAATTACATCAAGTGTACAACCTATGGTATGATCAAAGAGATGGGTTTTGATGAAGATTCAATTACTCATGCTGACTTGTTGATGATTTCCATGAATATTCAACATCCAGAGGTCAATATTGATTATGATTGTGTAGGTTATGTGGTTGAGGATATAAAAACAAAACTAGTGGAGATACAATAGGGTATGCCTGTTCCTACTTTCGAGCACTACTTACACCCAATGTTTCTAATTTTGTATTACAACAAGGCATCTATGGACAAAGAGTTAGAATTGTTTGATTTAGAGTATGGGGTTGAAATGCCAATTCAGAGATGGACTCAGGTATGGGATAGTGCTTTTGTACACTCTTCTTTTGTTTTCTTTCATAATTGGATTGTTGATCCAATTCTAGATATGTTTGGAGTCAAAAGAGAAAGGTTCTCAATTGATGTTAGGATATTTCTAAGACTATGGAATTTCAATCAGGTCTGGTCTATTAGCCATAAATGGGGTGATTTATTTTTCTTTGATCAATTCACTATCCTTAGGGTTTATGGTTTCTCAGAGCCACCCCATGTTCTATCTAAATTTGTCCCACTTAGAATTGCTTTCTTAGAATTTATTTGCCAAATTACTTGGGTAGATAAATAATTCTTAGAAGGGCATAAGAAGGGTACTTTTACCCCTAGGTTATGGGTGGGATTTTATTTTTCTATTGGAAAAAGGAATTTTTAATAGATCAATGGATTCTTAAAGGAATATATAATGTCAACCATAGTGTCAAGGTTTTGTGATCCAGAATAATTCATTAAGGTAGCTTTGAAAAGTATGACTCTCTGACAACAGGTGAGAGATCATGAGGCCTTAGATGATGAAGATATTGTGAGAAATAAGATGAACAAAATTGAGTTTGAGGAGAGAAGAAGAAAATTGAAAGACCTCATAAGGGTGGTAGCTGAATGGAAGGACTCAGATAGCTCTTTTTTTGGATTCTTTCCTGATACCCCATACTTGCAGAGAATTGAGAAACTGTTAGAATCATATAACAACTTGATGGAAGAAGTGCCAAATTTAGTGCTAAAGATGTATATTCTAAGGCATCCCCACACATAGTGGCATTGCATGATAAAGAGCATTTAGAACATTATGAAGAAGAAGAAGAAGAAGAAGAAGAAGAAGAAGAAGAAGAAGAAGAAGAAGAAGAAGAGGTTGGTGAAGAAGCCACTTCTACTAGGGAATCACCTAGCAAGAAACTAAAAATAGACAATAAGATGGTTCAAGCCAGAAAAAGCATCTCCAAGGTTGTGGTAACAGAACATGGAAGGTATTTCAGAAAAATCAGAAAAAAATTGTAAAAAATACCACAGGATGAAGGCCAAGGAGAAAATTAGATGATCATGCATCCTGAAATGGACAAAAGGAAGATGATGGCTAATGAATTCATAAAGGATGATAAATTCATAAAATTAGAAGAATTCAAGAGTTTCCCAATCAAGATTAAACAAAAGGACTTAAGGGAAAACTTGATAATAGGGGAAGGATAAGAAGAGAAAAATGAAGAGATTGTAAAGATACTTCAGGAATATGACCCTGAGAGTGAGGTGATAACTATGGAACATGCTAGACTCTTGGTGCAAAATAGTGGAATATTATTGATGCCTGATTGGGATTTACAATCTACTTTTATCATTGATCAGATTAGAAGACAAGAGAATCCCAATTTCAAAATAGAGTTTGAGATAGATGATCTATTGAGAGGATCAAGCTTTGATCCCAAGTCTAAAACCTTGGCCATCTAGTCCCTTTGCCCCTGTCACACACAAGCCTTTGGTTCTAAGTATAAGAGAAGAAAGGAAAGTAGACATAATGATTTAGAATTTGTAAAATACCATTGATACTGAGATTGCTCATTTGATGGCCCAGGTTTTGTTTATGAACTTGGCTAAAACTGAAGAATTATCTAAAAGATATGAGCAGACTTTCAACCAGATGATTGTACTAGCCAAGAAACCTGAAGAAGTTATGGTTCATAAGAATTCTTTAGAAGAACAAATAGAGAAATTAAAGAAATAAATACAAGAAAAGAAGACGTGAAGTTCCTTAGGTGGCTGAAAAAGATAAGGTAGATGCTTCAACATAGACAGAGGGTGATTTATCACCAAAAGAAGGCTAGATAAAAGAGCCTTTAAGGGAAAAAAATGATAATGTTGCTTCTATAATTCTTTTCATACTACAACACCAGGTTAGTGTATTAAAGAAGAAGACTTCACTAGTACATGCATTGTATGGATCATTACAGGATGCTTCCAAGATTACAGCAGAGGCCATGATATTTCTTGAGCCTACTTTCAAAACATGGTCAGGAAGGAAAAGATTGATGGATAAATTGAAGACTAGAATTATATATAGCGATGATTTCCCTGAAAAATTCACAGAGACCATTGAGATGGTAAATTATGTGAATACTTATTACACCTTCTTCAATGGAAAAGATGAGTTGATAAACAATAAATTATAGTTGTTTGGTGATCAGTGCCCTACACTCATTCCTATAATTTATGATGATGCTATTATTCTAAAGCCATAGCCAGAATGGGAGAAGGAATTTGATGAAATTTGGAAGACTGAGGATGTCAATAAACACTTAGAGAAGGATGTAGAGGCAGGTTAGTACAATTAATTGATTGATAACTTGTTCAAGGTTGAGGTGGATATGACAAAGTTCATTGTTGAGGCAAAGAAAATTATAGATGCTAGGTGAACAGAAGCCTTGGCCAAGCTGGAGTAGCAGAAAAATTTAATTTGGCCACTGCCAAGGAGGTGAATAGGTGGGAAGCAAAGCTGAAAGGATGAGAAGATATTTTCATTTAAGCAGCAACAACTTTTGTTCTACTTTGCAGATCTTTCACCACCTGTGTTCTGTTTCTAAGTGGTTATTTTGTTGAAATTAAAGTTGTTGAAAGATTTTTCTAATCTTCCCATATAGTCCAAAGCTTGTTGCATCCTTAGCTATAAAATTATTCCAAGACTACTGGGAAAAGGATAGCCATTTTTCATTTGAAATACAATTGTATTGTATAAACTTTGGTTTGGGACCAATATTTGATAAGGGTTTTAAATTCTACCTATTGAATGTAATGTTTCTATTTTGATATGAATAAAAATACAAATTCCTCAACATTTTCTTAACTTATGATGGATACTTGTCTTTATTTCTCTACTTTGAGTGTTTCTTAAATTGAGTGATCAAGGGTTGTTCAATTTATATATCTGTTAGGCAGATTGTGAAATTATCTTAGAGTTTCTTGTAAGGAAAGATTAAAATGCCTTTATGATTATTTTTGTAAAACTTGAAGTGAGTTTAATGAATTTGATGCTCATTTCAGCATATGTGTGAGAGTTGGTATATAAGGTATATCTATTTTCAGTTTTAGATCTATAGATGTTTATGATTTTATATTCATGCCAAGTAGTTATAAATCTTCAGAGTGACTCCATACCCTAGGATAAGCACTATTTTTTTATTCAATTGGAGTGGACGGCTATCATTATAAAATTGATCTTTACTATTCGGTTATAATTTGTCAAATAAATGTTACAAAAGTTAGAATCTCTAATTCCACTGTACACTTGATGGGAAAAAAATGTCATAATTTGAATATCCCAAGTGAAAAAGGGTAAACCCACCTTTGTTTGTGGAACTCAAAGTGTAGAGGGTTTGAAAACCCTATTTCTGTCGTTCTATTTCTTTCTTGATCAGTGTTTGGGATAATAGAGAAATCTTACTACAAGTATTTTATGTGTTAGCGAGAAAAGGAACTAACAGAAAATGGCGACTCTACTAGGGATTTCATAGAAGAAACACATTTAAAGGTTAGGTTGAAGCTCTCAATTCATGAAAGTTAAATCCTTGAAATCAAGTTTATGAAATCACAAGTTGTATGTTGTATCTCATTTTCATATTCTTTACTATCATTTTTAAAGTGAAATCTTGTTATTTTTTATTCCCAATAATATTTGGGTGGCAACTCCGAGTAATTGGTTATAGTGTTTCTAAGGGGAACATTAGCAGATCAAGTGTTAGGGGATTTCATTTTGAATAGGATGAAGAATACTAAGGCATGCACAAAGGACCACCCTAAAAATGTATCAGAGGGTGATGTTCCTAAAACTTAGAAGAAATTATTCTAAGAAGGGATAATCTCATAGTAATACCTCTTAGAAACCTAGGTGTATTTGTTCAAGTTAGCCCTTAGGTACAATACCAAAGAAAATAGTATTGTACCTTTGAATTCTGATTCGGTCACTATGGGTTATTAGGATGATTTTTTTTGTGCCCCTACATTAGAAAGTTTATTTCAACAAAAGGGTATAACATCAGACCAATACATGGGGAATTTTTCTCCAAGTTCATCAAATATCCCTTATCAATGAGTGGGAGATCAAGGGGAGGATAATTTGATGAATATATATGATTCTTAAAGTTCTAACATAGAAGTCCTTAGGGTCAATCACTCATTGAAAAAATAATTAAAAGAATTAATGCTTATCAAGAAAAGAAATGATAAAGCTAGAGAAGAGTAAATTGTAAATGCTATTACTGAGAGAGAAGGTTTGAAGAAATAGGTTTCCCAACAGAAATTGGTGGATCAGGGTGCAAGAGAGGGATTTCATGGTTTGAATAAAGAATTGTTTGGTGATGTAGATACCCTAAGAAAACAGTGTCAAGAAAGAGAACACTTGTTTAAGAAAAGTGATTCTGAAAATAAGGAACCTATATTGAGGAAGGTTATTACTTATGAAAATAAAAAAAATCCTAAGGGTCAAACCTCTTCACAATATACACTAGAAACTAATGCTAACCAAACAATTTTTGATAGAGGAAAATAAAAAGTTATTGGCATACAATTTTCTGAACCTAAAATTGAAGAAGGAATGCCTCAGAAGCTTTTATCACTTGATATGGAAATGGAGAGGGATAGAAAAGCCAAAGATGATATTGGTAAATAGTTGGAGAAGGCATAATTACAAGCTTCCTCTACAGAAAATAGAAGAAAGATTTCTTTCTTAAATTCCTCCACTCACACTAATGTGGCAAGTAACACTACCTTGGTTTCTCAAACCATGCCTAGATCTACTTCTAAGACTTGAAATACTAGTGCTAATGCAAATGCCCACATGTTGGGTGAAACTCAAGGAGTTACATCGCAGTCAGGAGGAAGTGGACTGGGTGGTATTGTTGGTCATCAAAATGTAGGTACTAGTATTAGTGGTCATAACCTTGGCATGAATTTTTAGAGAAGACCTATTCATTTAGAAAGACATAGGAAATTATTTTTTGATGGTATCCTGAGCCAACCAAATGCTATCCCTAATGAGATTAGAGATAAGATTCCCAAATTCAGTGGGAATAATGCTATAACAGGTGAAGAGCATCTAAAATTCTTCACTGATACAATGAATGATTATGAAGTTGAAGATGAGGATGTTGTGATGAAATTATTTGTGCAGTCCTTAATTAAGGATGCAAGAGATTGGTATTGAGGATTTCTTGATAACAGTATCTATTCATGGGATGAGTTTTTTAGATGTTTTAAAGAGCAGTATGGTGATAAGGTAAATTTTGGTTTCATGTTGAATGAATTCAACAACATGAAGAAATTTTCAAATGACAGCATAGCTGAGTTCAACATAAGATTTCAAAAGGCTATATATAAATTATTTCAAGTAATGAGATTGGATGAGAATATTTTCCTTGACACATATTGTAATTATTTGAATGGAAAGAAAACTTACATGTTGAGGGATAAATATCCTCATACCATGAGGGATGCCTATAAAATGGTGATAAAAATAGAAAGTAATAGGAGAGCTTCTGGCAAGCTTGGAAAGAGAGATGACAATAGACTCTAGAAAGAGTCAAAACCACAGGCCACCAAGAATCCCAAAGAGGAGGATAAAATGTATATACTATTAAATGTGGTGAAAGAACTTGTTGCTAAAGTAGACAAAAATGTAAAGGGATTTCAAAATAATAGGCATCAGTATCAACAGCAAGAGAAATCTTACAGGATGCATAACTTTCCTTACAAAACTAATTGGAAGGATGGAAATCCTGTGCCAAAGGAATCAAATGATACCAAGAATAAAGATGTGCTTGATCCAGTGAAGAAAAAAAACACACACACAATGTACAGAACACTCCATGGTGTATGGCCTGCAATATGCCTCATTCCCCTTTTCAGTATGCAGTAGCTCAAGGTATGACAGAATCACATCAGAATGTTGGAACACATGAATGAAAAAATGATAAAAAGTCTTCAATAAACATGTCTGGCTTCACTATTGAAGAGGATAATGATGAATAAGAAGATGAATCAAAAGAAAATGTGCAATTCTCAGTAAGTTCTGCAAATACTAATTTAGAACATGTTCAGCTTCAGAGGCCTAGTGATGAGGAGGTAAGATCTCTTACCATTTCTACGATGACTCGGGAAAGAAGTTCATACCACCTTTGAAATAGAAAATTTGATCAAGGTGAAGGCAAGCCTGGTTAAATTTTTATCAGAGAAGTCACAAATGAAGAATTTTCACAAGATGTAGATAAAGAAAAAGAAAAAAGGACGGATAAAGAAGAATCTAAACAGACTCCTGTCAAAGGAGGTAAAGTTACCTCTGCAAATGAAAAAAAAATAAGACAACCCAAGGAGAATAGAGGTAAAATTTCTTCTGAAGCTGTCCTGAATTTTCCAAATTTTGACATGAAACAAGCTTTATGTAATGCCTCGCCAGACAACCCTGGAGGACAAGACATAAAATATCTATAAGATGCAAGTAATCTTTTTTTTTTGTTTAACTAGAATAATATTCATCATTGTACTTCATATCTCTAAAATAAAAAAAATACTTTTCTACAACTTGAATGCAATATTTATTCAACTTAAGTCCTCACAGGTTCCCTAACGTCGCTACTAAAGCAACATTAACTAAACTATTTACATGCATAAGATATCCATTTAATTATGAGCTTAAAAGATCTACATTAATTTTAATGCACCAAGGTAAATTTCCCTAACCTGTTTCTTTCATTAAACATAAGTTAATCATCTAACATCATCATTCCTTTTATCAACTAATGCCATTAGATCATATTGATTTTATAAATATATATTATCCTTTGTATCACTTTCCTCTAAATATTTAGGTAAGAGATTAGTATTAATAAGGTAGATATTATGCTAGGTACTTCATTAACTCATAAACATGAACCAACCATTAACATTACTATCAAGTTACTATCTTGTTTCATTATTAATAATTCCACTCACTAACCTATCATTTCTCAATAATTTCCTTTGATCCTTTCATCAAGAGAGAATACATTATTGTGGCAGTACATCATTAAATATAACTATATCTAAGATTATTTCCT
>MU226104.1:2031201-2051182 GCA_018584345.1 Thuja plicata
TATATATATATATATATATATTGATACATGCCAAATACCAAACACTATAATCTATATGATTATGAAGCAATATATCACAACATCATTATTACATGTTTATAATTACTATAGGATATAACACTGAGGTAGAATAAAATCAGATGCCTCAAAATAAATCTAATCATCCAAGGAGGCTATAATAATCAACTAAGAAACATATCAAGGTAACCACAAGATCAAACAAGGTCAACCATAGTAAAAAAGGAAAGTCAAGTCAAACTCCTGACCAAGCATGAAGCTCTGAAACACAACATAGAAAGATTAACTAAGAATAATACCATGAAGGAGAAATGAATAAAATGAGTAAATAAATTACATAACCAAATGAATTCAAGTGACCACAAGGCACCAATTACAACAATGCTCAACCAGGTGTGCTAGATCTGGGTTTTTCACCCAAAGGTTGACAGACAAAGAAGGAACCCTAATATTCCCAAACTAGAATAATGACAAAGGAAGACTCATGCAAGGGCCTTAGTAATATCTCCATAACAACAACCATCAAGGATTTGAGGGCATGCTCAGACCTGTGAAGCCAAGTGAAGTCGATGCCCGGTACCTGCAAGCCTACATCACAGAGAAGAAATACATGTGCATAGATATACATCTAAGAAGACATTGCAAACAGATGACAAGGACCGATACATCATGTGGACCTCATCTATGTGAGTAACTATGACTTTTTCATGAATCATGCAAATACATCATGTATATATACACACACACCAAGCATGTAGAATCATCCTAGCAAAGGTTAGAATCTTTAGCATTGGATTAGTATCTAATCAATACTAATAATAAATCAACATAATCATGAGACATATCCCAAATCATCAAGTGGCATACAAGATTCATCGAAAGTAACCTTAACAGAAAAAAATATAAATAATCGCTTATATATATCCATATATAGCATCCTAACTATATTCATAAAGGTCTTGAAGCTCCTCAATACATACACAGAGATAAATACATACAAAAATTATACCTTTAGACTGTATGTCTGATATTAGAATCCTCGGGTACTAGTATATGAAATCATTATAAACAAACTATAGGAATATATCAAACAAGTATCATGAACAACTTAAGCTGTAAGAAAACATCGAAAGATCTTACTTTGTTTAAAAACACAAAACTTATATTAGGGTTAGAGGGGTATTACACTTTATTTCAAATGAAGGTGTATGTTCGCTTAGTTGAGATGTTAAAAATAAAAGAACACCAAGAAACTGTCTTCTCATTGTTTTCAGCTTTACCTGAATTTCCTGATAGAACCAATTTGAATTGTGAGTCAAGAGAAGAAAAAGATGAACCCCCAATCTGTGTTGGAATTATAATCACCCAAGATCCTTCTCAAATTGATCATTTCTATGTAACATTGCTTGTAGAAAATATGTTGTTAAAAAATTGTATGATAGATTTTGGAGTTGCTTCTAATGTGATGCCTTATAATGTGATGAAGGAGTTGGGTTTGAATGTTAACATTTCTTTTGGTAGATGTCATGCTATGGGTAACAAGGAAGTACTTGTAATTGGAACTTTGAAAGGAATTGAGATCAAGCTTGCTACATTCCCTGAGGTTATTTTCAAAATGGATGTTGTTGTGGTGGACACTCAACCCACTATGGAATGTTGTTATAAAGGCAATGGGCTATAGAAGTTGGAGGACACGTACAGTTGGACCTATCCTTTGATACCATTTTTGTGAATGGAAATGATGTTAATTTATTCAGAGAGCATAGGGCTCAAATATTATTTGAAAAAGTTGATGCAAACATGCTCAATTTTTTTGTTGATGTGGATATGTAGAACTTTAGAGTTGAAAAGATTCAGCCTCAATTGAAAAATTTTGATCCCATAATAAAATAATTGGAATTGAAACAACATGGGTTGTCGCAAATTTACTTTAATGGAGCTTGCTCAAAAGAAGGGTCAGGAGCTGGTGTCTTATTTGTATCTTCATCAGGTATTACCTTCAAATACTCCTTTTTTTTGGCATTTCAATGTACAAATAATAAAGCTGAGTATGAGGCATTGTTATTGGGGTTAGAAGTAGAAATTAAATATGGTATTAAGTTATTAATTGTTTTTGGAGATTTGGAATTAGCCATATCACAAGTCAGTTCAAAATATGCTGCCAAAAATGATAGGTTGAAATAGTATAAGCATGTTGTTTGGGATAGCATTGAATTTTTTGATGCATTCTCAATTGAATGGATAGAGAGATCCAAAAATATCATGGCAAAATTATTGGCTAATGTGGCTATGAAAAATGATGACCTAACATTAGCAGGAGTATCTATTATAGAGACCATAACTAGGCCTCTCATCCCTGATAATGTATATAATTGGCAGATTTTTGAGAACGATGATGATATCCTTACTTTCATTCAATGTGTAGACAATTATGAGGGCCAGAATGTTGAATGTAATAGTTTGGTAAGTGTGGTTGATGGAAACGAGACTATATTTAGAAATAAAATTGTGCAGTTACAAACTAATGAAATTCCTAAAGGATTAACCCAATTGGAAGGAATGTTTATTTAAAATGATAGTTACATGTGCCAAAAGTATGCAGCCAAAATGTATGAATTTGAAGAGATAAACATGGGATCAGAATGTGCTCCTAAGCTTGTATATATTGGAAAAAATTTGGCACCTCATGTAAGAAAAAATCTGATTAGTTTGCTGAAAATATATAAACATGTTTTTGCTTGGTCTTATGAAGACCTTAAGGCTTATAGGGAATATATTTTCTAGCATGAAGTCCCATTAAAAAGGGATGTCAAGCCTTTTAGGAAAAACAAAAGGCCAATCAGTCCATTGTTGGCCCCCAAGATGTAGTAAGAGTTAAAAAAACTCAGAGATGTTGGGATAATAAAGCCAATCAGACATTCTTCTTGGGTATCTAATCTGGTGCTAGTCAGAAAAAATAATGGCGATATTAGATTGTGTGCAAATTTCTGTTAGAATAGTCTCAAAGGATAACTGAGAGGGGGGGAGAATCAGTTATCAATAAATTTTAATTCTTTCTCTTTCTTAACTTCATAATACAACAAAGTAAATGCTTAATCAAATAACACAGTACACAATGTACAATTTGATTATGGGGAAACCAAATGGTAAAAACTCCGATGGGAATTAGCACCCACAATGAACTATACTTGTTTATAGTAATACCTGTTAGAAGATATTTCAACCCTGTTAGGAGTTGTACTTTATAATACAATAAGTATAGTGACCTGGTTAAGGGTCGGACCCTGTTAGGAGTCTTTTATAAATAACCCTATTAGGGGTGGTGGACTCACTGTCCAAAAGCTCACTGCTTCAATGGTGAAGGCTACAACCTTCTGTATAACAGATATTCACTACATCTGATGATGAGCTGTAGAGTAGACCTGCTATCTTGATCAGTTCTAGTGTATGGTAATATTTCACATCTTCTTCACATAGACTCTTAATGAATGAACCACATCCGATATTCTTCTCTGTACATCTTCTGTCTCTTTTCACATCATTCACACTTAGCGTATCACAAATGAATTTCTATAAGTATCTTCCTCAAAGTATAAGATCATGGGACCTGTAAGACAACTCTTCATAACATCCTTGTCGGCTCTACTAAGCACACAAACAATATTACAACCACGCAAGTATAAACTGAATAGACGTGACGCTTCACTAAGTCAGCCTCACCAATTTATCTCTAACTTTGCAATCTTCTTGAAACACACTTGGCGCCTTTAGATAACTATCATCAACTCAAAACTAATCATGAATATACACACGCATATCCTGAATATAGGCGCAACTCAAGAAACATGTTACATATGTAGGCTTTAAATAGATACTCTTCTAGAACTGTAACTACCAATAACAGAATTACACAACTTGACTGAAACATCTATGGCCATCATCAAAAATTCAGTAGGATTAGTTGAATCTCCATCAAAACCCAACAGTTTTCTCAAACCATAGATTGTACACTTGATATAGTTATGGAAGAAAGTCAGGTCAAAAGGAGGTTTTACATTGTTTGGAATTACCAAAAAATTTCTATCCACTCTAGGAATGAATCTCAGCATCTCATGTTTCTTTATGAGTTTCTCCCACTTCTCATAGTCATCTTGTATCCTATCCAGGTCAATTTGGGTACATATTACACCAAAATTTTTGAAAACCTCCGCTAGTGTCCTTCTATTTATGGCCACTAGGGCTTCTTTTTTCTTCTTCCTAATTACTCTAGCTATTGGACAGTAACTCTTAGCTACCTCCTTGATCAAATCCACATCAATGTAGACATCAGGAACAATTAATTTAGCCATATTTATATTCCATGGATTACAGATAGGGATTGATTTAACGCTATTGTTCCAGAAGTAATGAAACAAGGTATTACCAGAATAGTTGAGGGTGACTGGGTTTTTGCATTGGCACCACTTGTCCTTCCATTCTTCCCAATTGGCATTATTTTTATTAGAAGTTCCCGGTAAGAGATCTGCAAATTTATCTAAATATTTCTTCACTGCAAATTCCTTTTTCCCAGTTCCCTTCAAAGATACGCTTGTAGTTGTTAAAGTATCTATTTATCTTCACTTATTAATTAGATAATGTTGATTTAATTATTAAGTTGTCTATGTACTCTATTTTCACTTAAGCTATCTCTTAGGTGCATATAATTAATATTTTATATTAATTATATTGCGCAACCTAGCTTTTACCTTTTTAGGGTTTCGTTCACCTTTAAGGTTGAACTTTTGTAATTATTGTTTCATTACCTTGGAATAGAATTTTCTCTCACTCCACTGAGATTTTCCAAGTCTTTGCTTCTGTCTCTCTGGTTTCCTTTCAACAATAGGTTATTTGCATGCAGGTGTTCTTGGCGATCTGTGAAGTTGGATTTATCAACTTCTACATGGTATCAGAGCAAAATTGTAATCTTAATTAATGAAAAAGAAGCTACAAAGTTCAACCTATAAAGGTCAATGAAACCCTAAAACAAGAAAAGCTAGGTTGCACATTAATAATTAATATAAATATTAATTATAATTCACCTAAGAGATAGCTTAAGTAGACTAGAGTAAAAAACAACTTAATTAATTAAATCAAAGTGATCTAATTAATAAGTGTACATAGATAATTACTCTAACACCCCCCTTAAGCGAAGCTCAGGAGGTAAGCTAACCTAGCATAGCTATGAAAGAAGGAAAATTGGGTCCCAGCAACAAGGCCTAATTAGGTACCCAAGCAAAACCAAATCTCTGTAAAGCGGAGAAATAGAGAAAACCACATGGGAAAAACCCTCCTCCAAGAAGAGATAGAAGAAAATGCAGAAAAGAATGGCTCAAGAGACTCTCTCAAAACCATAAGTACAATAAAACCCCCCATGAGATAGGGATGAGACACCAAAGCCCCCCCAGAATGATGGAACCCCTTTAGATATGATCGAACCAATGGAACTCCAATGTGGAAGAAACAAAGGTACAGAGTAACAAGGAAACCACTGAATGAGAGGTGAAACCAGAAGACCAAGATGGTGCTCAAAGGAGAATGAATGAGACTCTTGGAATGGAATCCCCAATGAAGGTGGGCTAATAGATGGGCTAAATCTGGCAGCTGGGAGGAGATGAATGTCCTCAGATATGACCTCAACAACTGGAGGGGAAGGCTCGATGCAGGGAGTGACCATAACAAGGACTGCTAAAGAAGAATCATGCTGAACAAAGGCCGCCACAATAGGAGGAGGTGGAGAAGCCACAACACTGATCTAAGGAGCAACACGGAAGTTCAAGTGACCTGACTTCTTCTCACTAGGAACTCGTGAAGTAGGAGAGATATTATTCGACGCTGGAGATGAAGGACCAAAATGGGAGAAGGAGTACAGGTAGGTGACATGATCAACTATCACTGTAGCAATAATGTGGCTAGTTGCACTATCTCAGATGTGTATAAAATCTATAGTGAACTCAACTGTCTTCTCTGTCCCACTGTGAGTAATCTGATAAATAGAGAGAAGGTTCAATGACAAGGATGAAACACATAGTACATCATGGAATGCACCACCATCAATGTCAATAGAACCCTGACCACACACATGCATAATAGTATCATTCCCCATCAAGATGTGTGGGGTAGGAGAGGCCACAAAAGATGAGAAGTAACTCTGAGAAGATTCCATATGATGTGAAGCACCGGAATCCAAAAACCACCTAGAAGAGGGAGCTATAGCAGATGCACATAAGGCATGACCCTTTCTGTTGTCTGATCCATCTACCTGAGATGATGATGAGGAAGACCAGCGAGAAGAGGAAGAAGGAATATCAATGTTACTCTTATGAAGAAGAGCTATCAAATCAACAATCTGTTGGGCATATCCATCTACCTACTTCTGAAAGCACTAAGACTCATCATGATTGAACTTATTGTAATAAGTACACTTGGGTTTTTTTGTCTTCGATTTCCCCATAGGTGAAGGAGGTGGGCCAGAGGAATGCTGAGAAGGAAAATCCTTCCAAGATTCTATGGATGATGATACCTATTTTTTCTCTGGTTTCCATGGAGATGGGTGAGCAACCAAGGCGTGGCTCATAGAACTTGAAGCATCATGCAACTGTTGAATCTTTGATGGCTCTTGAGTCAACTGATCACAGAAGGCCGCAAAGGAAGGCATATTGTGCCTAGGACCCAAGGAATCCATATTGGAATAGAAAGTGGAGGAGAAATTCTAAAACTCTCCACGAAGCTTTGAGAGTATCAGAAAGATACACTCATCATTTTATTTGGTCTTCCCACATCCCTGTAAAAGTGATCAGAGAGAATTAAACTTCATCTAGAAGTCCTCAATGGTGGAAAAACTATCAGGAGACAAGGATGTCAACTCTGTGTCAAGATGAACTGCCCAGAATGCATTCACTATGCTAAACAAATCTGCAAACTTTCCCCAATAGGCACGAGGAGTGGTCAAACCATCTAGATGAAATAGGAGGTTGTCTGAAATGTGTAGTGCAATCAAACCCATGGCATCATCCATTTTTTTTCTGTGTTGAAGGACCTCAAACGGATGCTGCAGAGCAGGTTGGTTCTCATACAGACATGACCATAAGCCACGTGACATGAGTAGCCTAGTCATGTGTGCTTTCCAGGTGTGATAATTGTGTGGTGTCAGTCGGGCCATAGAGGGGTCCGACATTGAGAGAAGAAGTAGATGGAAGTAGAAGGGTCATTTCTGAATTAAAGTATAGAAATAAAATGCACCCCCCCCACAATGTATAAATCTAACCCCCATACAATAAAGAAACAATGAAGGAAAGCACAAAAAATGAGAAGAAAACTTGGACGCCAAATGCCGAGAGGGAGGAAACTGAAGCCTTTACTTCAACACCAAAATTGAGAGATCAAACAGTTGAATCAGAGAGTGATACGAGCACCATCATGTCCATCTTGGAAACACCTTTCCAATGATATTTTGTTTTCCAAAAATAGACACCATAGGCACAAGCTATGGCCAAAAAGTGACTTCTCCTCTAAAGTATAGCTCTCTAGAAAAAACCAGAGACAAAAAAAATTTAACGGTCAAATGACCGTCGCCCGTCTGCGGCAAAAAAATTGACAGCTGTATGGCCGTCAAATGATAGTTTGCCAGGAAATTTGAAAATGGCCAGAAAATTTGAAATGTGCTGGAAAAGGTGATCGGTAAGTGACATCAGTGCTGATGTCACCTATTGTAGGTAGGCGATGGTGGGCGGGTGGCTGTCATCGGTGGCAGTGGCGGTGGTGGCTTGGTGGCTTGCCAAAGTCTCCCAGGTGGCTCCTGGGTGGTGTTGCGTCGGTGGAGGGCCAGGCAGTAGTGCGCCAGTGAGGGCCAGGCACAGGTGGTGCGAGGGTGGCATAGAGGTGGGGTGCTGGTGGTGCAGTCGACTGTGCCCCAAACCTAATAAAAAATGTTCTTTTTTATTTATTTTTCTCGGGAAGCGTGCTGTACGGCCTAAGGGGCAAAAATTTTTCCCAGAAGCTATGGTGGCCAAATATGGCCAACTTTATATGAAAAGCTGATCTCTTGGGCCCTCTGAGCATAATGACAGCATCCATTTTTTATCAAAATGCTCCAAACAAAAATGCCTCCTCTATATTGAAGAAAAAACCCTAGAGAAGTTGTATCTTTCTTCTTTTAATGATGGCTTCAAAACCTTTATACTAGGTAGTAGTAGGGAAGCTCTGATACCATGTAGGATTTGATGGATAAATCCATAGTTTCCAAGAAACATGCATGCAAGAACCTATTACAGAAGAGAAGTAGGAAGAGAGAAAGAGAAAAACTTAGAAGTTTCTCAAAAAGTGAGAGCAAAATTGTAATCTGAATTAATGAAAAAGAAGCTACAAAGTTCAACCTATAAAGGTGAACGAAACCCTAAAAAAAGAAAATCTAGGTTGCACAGTGATAATTAATATAAATATTAATTATAATGCACCTAAGAGATAGCTTAAGTAGACTAGAGTAAAAAACAACTTAATTAATTAAATCAAAGTGATCTAATTAATAAGTATAAACATATAATTACTCTAACCCTTCCAAACCTCAACTGATTCCAAACCTCCAGCTAAACCTTCCAAGGGTAAATCTTCTTCGAAGTCTACTCAATCTACCTCCAAGACTAAGAAGAAATCATTTGAGACCTATAGATTTTTTGGAAAGGATGGACATCCTATTTCTAGGTGCTGGAAATGTTTGGAGGCTTTAGAGGAAGCCATGCAGGAGCATCACATTTTAGCTCCTTAGTCCACATCTTCCCCTACAGGGAAAGGTCATGCTCTTACTACACAAGAAAAAACTTCTGGGCCCACCTGGATTCTTGATTCCGGTGCCTCTCACCACATGAATCACACTCAGCAGTTGGTCACTTCACTTGCTCCTTGTGCTACTTCACAGATTGTTGTTGGGAACTCATCTCATCTTTTAGTTTTGGGTTATGGTTCTGTTGCATTAGCTGGGGGTTCTCTTCAGGATGTTCTTTTTGTCCCTAAAATTTTGATGAACCTATTGTCTATCTATCAGATTTTCCACTCTAGCTCTGGTAAGACGGTTGAGTTCTCACCACATGATGTGGTTATTCAGGACTTACATGATTCTGATATGATTGTGGCTAGTGGGAGTGTTGACACTGCATCCCGCCTATGCAGATTTGATGGATTTGAGTCTTTTGTTGGCACAGGTTCCTGTCTTATAGCACATGCAAATTCAGTGAGTAGACTTTGGCATGAGCATTTGGGCCATGTCAATTATAGATATCTTTAGTAGCTGCACACACAAGCACTTGTTCTTGGGCTTCCACATATTACTTGCATTGATGGGGTTTATCAAGGTTGTGTTCTTGGCAAAAAACATAGGGATCCTTTTCCTCACGGATGAGCTACTCATGCCTTGGGACCATTGGAGTTGATTCATAGTGACTTCATGTCATTTTTCCTACTCCTTTTTCTGGTGCTAGATATGTGCTTACTTTTATTGATGACTTCTCCAGGCGCACATGGGTGTACTTTTTGAACTACAAGTCTAATGTATTTGATTCATTTTGAGTCTTTATGACATTTGTTGAGAAGCAATTTGGTCTTTCTATTCGCCGGATACACACAAATAATGGGGGGGAGTATGTGAACCAAGCTTTTAGGGCTTTTTTCTTTGAACATGGTCTTCAGCATTAGTTTTTAGTGCCCTACACCCCTCAGCAGAATGGTGTGGTAGAGAGAAAGAACATAACACTTTGGGAGATGGCTAATTTTATGATACAGTCCAGGTCCATGGATTCATGTTTTTGGGTAGAGGCAGTTAATTGTGCCAACTATATTTAGAATTGGATGCCTCACAAGGCAGTTTGACATATGACTCCTAAGGAGGCTTGGTCTCATGTCAGGCCTGATGTATCTTCATTCCAAGTTTTTGGTAGTGAAGCATGGGCATTTGTGCCTGATGCTCAGAGGAGAGCAATGGAGTGGAAGATTTGACACCTCATTTTTATTGGCTACTACAAGGATGTTAAGGCATACAGGTTGTTTAACCCTGATTCTAGAGAGGTCCTATTTTGATGGGATGTCCAGTTTGATGAGCACCTTCCTACAGTAGATACCCCACTTCCAGAGTCTACTTCACTTACCACTACTCCCTCATCTCTTCCATTTTATTTTCAGGATGATGAGGATGATGATCTTGGTGATCCCCATTTACCTCCACCACAAGATCCTCCACCAATGCCTCGATGGGCTCGTGTTACAGTTGATGTTGTAGGATCTTTGGTTGGTGACCCTTCCACTTCCTGTCACACCCAGTCTCATATTGTGGGTTCTAGTCTTCTAAGTCATGCTATTTGTGGTGATCCTCAGACATTTGCGACAATGATAGGACATACTGAGTGGGATAGTGCTATGGAGGAGGAGTATTCTTCTTTGATGAAGAATCATAGTTGGGATCTTTGTTCTCTTCCTAAGGGAAGAAAGTTAGTGCGATGTAAGTGGTTGTATCATACTAATTTTGCTACTGATGGTTCTATTGATAAGTACAAGGCATGTCTTGTTGCGAAGGGTTTTTCATAGGTTGAGGGTATTAATTACACAGATACATTTGCCCCTATCGCCAAGATGAACTCTATTTGCCTTGTCTTATCCCTCACAGCTTCTCAGAGATGGCCCATTTTTTAGATGGATGTGAAGAGTGCATTCTTGCATGGTGATCTCACTAAGGAGATTTACATGGAGCAGCCTCAGGGATTTGTGTAGGATTCCTCCTTGGTTTGAAGACTTTGGAGTTCTTTGTATGGTCTCAAGTAGGCCCCTCAGGCTTGGTATGAGAAGATGGACTCCTTTCTTCTTTCTAAAGGATTCACACGCTGTCATTATGATCCTGCAGTCTACATTTAGCCTCTTGAGGATGAATTTTTGATCCTTGTGCTATATGTTGATGATCTTCTCATCACAGGTAGCTCATCTTCTATGATTCAGGATGTCCAGTGCACATTGATGGAGCAGTTTGAGATGACTGACCTTGGTCTATTACACTTCTTTCTAGGTCTATAAATTGTTCAATCCTCTGCTGGGATCTTTGTTTACCAGCAGAAGCATGCTCTTGACATGCTTCAATGCTTTGATATGCTTGATTGCAAGCCTGCTCCCACACCTTTTCAGTCGGGTGTTACTTTGTGTACCTCCTGCACTTTGCCTTCAGTGGATCCTACATTGTATCGTTAGTTGGTTGGCAATTTTTTATACCTGACACACACTCATCCTGATCTCTCCTTTGTAGTTGATCTAGTCTCTTGGTTCTCACATGAGCCTCACGAGAGTCATTGGCAAGCTGCCAAGTATATTTTGAGATACATTTAGGGCACACTTATGTATGGCATTGATTACACATCAGGAGCTCCTCACATTGTTGGCTTCACTGAATCAGATTGGGATGGTGATGTTGATGATCGAAATTCTACTTCTGGCTTTGTTTTTGTCTTGGCTCTAGTCCTATCACATGGTCATGCAAGAAGAAGAATGCTAGCGCACTTTCATCTACAGAGGCTAAGTACAGAGTGGCATTGCATGCTAGTCAAGAGATTCTATGGCTTCGATAGTTGATGACTGAGTTTGGCTTTCTTTCTGATCGTCCCACTGTTCTATGGTGCGATAATCAGAGTGCTATTCACATTTCTTGCAACCTGGTGGAGCATCAATGCACTAAACACATTGAGCTTCATATGCATTTCATCTATCAGTAGATTCAGGATGGTGTTCTCACTTTGGAGTACATTCCCAGTGACACGCAGGTTGCTGACATCTTCACCAAACCTTTTGCATCTCCGTGCTATCTTCAGTTGTGTTCTATGCTTGGGGTGACGGAAGTTGTCCTTGGGGGGTCTTGTTGAGGCCTTCCTTCATGTTTTGTTTCAGAATTTTTGTTTTATCTCTTTTTGGAGAGGGGTTTTTCCCATTGAGTTTTCTCCTTTATCTCTAGTTCATAGAGATTTCCTTGTTTTTGGTACCTGATCAGGCCTTATTGTCAGGACCCTCTTTTCCTACTTTCATAGCTGTGCTAGGTTAGCTTACCTCTCGAGCATCACTTAAGGGGGGGTGTTAGAGTATCTATTTATCTTCACCTATTAATTAGATCATGTTCATTTAATTATTAAGTTGTCTATGTACTCTATTTTCACTTAAGTTGTCTCTTAGGTGCATATAATTAATATTTTATATTAATTATATTACACAACCTAGCTTTTACCTTTTTAGGGTTTTGTTCACCTTTAAGGTTGAACTTTTGTAATTATTATTTCATTACCTTGGAATAGAATTTTCTCTCACTCCACTGAGATTTTCCAAGTGTTTGCTTCTATCTCTCTGGTTTCCTTTCAGCAATAGGTTATTTGCATGCAGGTGTTCTTGGCGATCTGTGAAGTTGGATTTCTCAACTTTTATAGTAGTAGCCTGAATCATCTTTCCTTCTTAAAATTGATCCTAGAATATATGCTTTGCAATTCACTCAGAAAATCATGAAAGAAAAAAAATGAGAATTGTACAGAATCCAGGCAAATCATTTATACTTATAGCCCATCACATCCACATATTGTCCTATTTACTACAATTCCTTACACTTGCAAAATCATGTCATTGGATTATGTAACTAGTTCTACCATTAATTCAAACTTGTGTATCCTCTCTGGAACATACTATGAATTTATTTCTTTTTGGCATTTAAAACCAGGAATAAGACAGATGGCACATTGTCGCACACTCACTATACAAAATAGACATTCAAAACTTTCTGTGCGAGTGAGAGATAATGTTTTTTATTTTATTCTGTTGTGCACTCGCAGTATCCTTATTCAAAATCTAGATCATCTAGGGAGTGAGAGAGAGCCATTGATTTAATTTAGTCTCTCAATCATGCACTCGCATCACTTTATCTCATCATGTTGAAACCTGCATGAGTGAGCATGAATAAACCACTTCTTGCATTTTTTCCTTGTGGCACACTCACAGTAACTTTTTGACTCAATCTTTTATCCTTGCGAGTGAGCGATGACCCCTTCTAAAAACATATAATTATCTGTGTCTCTCACTCACAGTCCAAAATATGTTAACCGTCGAGCCTTAGTGAGTGAGCGATGACATAAAAATCCTTTACTGGCTCACTCGTAGCTTAAATAGTATTAACTGCTAATCATTGGCGACTGAGAAATGAAATACAATCTCTTCAGTCACACACTCACTAATCAAAAATGTTATGTTAACCAACCACCGTGAGTGAGTGATGACACCATCTTTATCCTTGGTCGCTTAGTCGCAAACCAAAAAACTTTAGATGACTTTAACCGGTGAGTGACTGAAAACAATAGACAAACATTAAAAACAGACTGCATCACTCATTCGCAGTTGAAAATATGTTAGATCAAAAACCTCAATGAGTGAGAGATGATTTAACTTGAACTACACTAGCACACTTGTACAACAAAATACAACATGAGACATACCTCAACAAGCGAGCAATTTACACAAAACTCTTTTCAGTCACATACTCACAGAACAAAAATGTTAAGCCAAGTTACCTCGGAAAGTAGGCGACAACATAATTCCTTCCTTTCTCACACACTCACGAACTGCAAATCTTGCAATGAAATTACATCAAGAGTGAGCGATAAACATTTTGATAACCCCATCACTCACTTGCATATTCAATTTGACACTTTACAAAACCGCCGCAATTGCGCGACCACTTTACAATCCCTTCACTCACATAGTTAAATGACCACTTAAGAGAAAAAGTGCATCTGCGTGACTAAACATGAAAAATGACTGCTAAGAGACTTAAGCACATTTTTAATATTTTTTTGCATGAAAAGGCCAAAACTCAAACTTATTAATGCGGGAGAAAGCCACTTTTGAAATATGAAATTTTTTTAGAGGATAGTGCTAACAATGGCTCCGATTGGGGAAAGTTAATTGCAAGATTTAAATTAGAATCCAAAATTTTTTGGATGCAGACCAAACCCTAAAACAAAATTTTACATACACACACAACACAACCAAAGCTTAAAATAAGGAAACCTAAACTACTGTGCATGGAAAAGTAAAAATTATGAGAAATAGTACTTCAAGAATTGTCCTTACACTGGAAATTCCTGTATCTTACCATCAGAGTCCTCAAGAAAATATGAATCTTGTCCATGAAAATATTGAATCACAAAAGGGTCCATCCATAATGACTCAAACTTACCATGCTTTCCATTCTCTTCCTTCCTCGCATTCCATTAAAGTACTAGATAATTGATCTGAAATTTTCTTTCAGTGGCTCTTTTATCAAATAGGTACTTTGATTTTTGTTGGATTTTGATATTTTTCTTATGTGCTTCAATTATGATATCTTCAAATTCCACCAACTAGACCATCCTTTCCATCATAGGTTATTTCACTTCAAATTATTCTTCTTGTGGAAACTTATGGATAGGTAACAAGTTATTCAAAGGCAATCTCGCCTGAGTTCCATAAACCATCTCAAAAGGGGAGACCCCTATTTCCATTTTTACTGTTACCCTATCAGCCCAAAGGGCTAACTTCATCTTTGAGTGCCATGATTTCTTATTCTTTTCCAAAATCCTCTTAATTATTTTCATTATGCTCTTGTTTCTAGACTTGGCCTACCCATTTTCTTGTGGATGATAGAGTAAAGAATAAGATAAAATAATGCCATAATCTTCACAGAAGTCCTTAAACTCCTCAGATCTGAAACACATGACATTGTCCATTATCAACCTAGTAGACACATCAAACTTAGTCAAGATATTATCCATTAGAAAATCCATTAGCACTTTTCTAGTTGCCTTCTTGGATAGGATTGCTTCAATCCACTTGGTGAAATAATCTGTAGCCACAAGAATCCAACTATGACCTCCACTAGATTTTTTGCAAACTCACCAATAAAATCAATACCCCATTGGGAAAAAGGTGTTTCAACTATCATAGGATTCAACAACAATGCTCTTGAAAATGTTATCTTGGAAGAGAACCTTTGGCAAGGCTCACTTCTCTGCACAAATTGTTGAGTGTTTTTAAAAAGAGAGGGCCAATAAAAACCATCTCTGATTATTTTATAAGTTGTAGTCTTGGCAGAGTAATGCCCTCCACAAACACCATTGTGCATTAAATTTAATACCCTCTTAGATTTTGATTCATACTAACAAAATAAAATGATTTCATCCCTATTTTTCCAAAATAAATCACCTTGCACCAATACATACCTTTGAGCCTACAGCCTGAGAGTTCTTTTCTGAGTATCTGACATGTGCTCTGGACATTTAGCATTTTTTAGAAAAAAACACAATATCAACATACCATGGCTGCAATTTGATGCTAGTGTGATTCATACTTACAGTGTGGACTTTATTAATATGGGCTAACTCCATGTTTGTATTATTCATAAGTTTATCCAAACCTAGACCTCTAACCAGTTTTGTGACTTGAATTTCCAGGTTGAATTCTTGAATTCTATTGATCCATCTACATCTTTTCCCAGCGACTTTAGATTGAGATAACATGTCTTTGACTATTTCATGTGGGACATAAGAAATCACTTTTGCACAAACTAAATAAGGTTTGAAAACCTTAACTGCTTTGACCAAAGCATAGGCTTGCTTCTCCATTATCTCATAATTAAGTTCTGCTACCTACAGAGACTTACTAAAAAATGCGATGGGATGTTCAAACCATTCACTATCCTTCTACAATAGCACTGCAACAATAGTATGAAATGAAGCAAAAGAAAATAAAGAGAAACATTTTTCATAATCCAGGAATTTAAAAACTGGTGCTTTCTGAATTGCCATTTTTATTTCATCAAAATCCAACTGAGATTCCTTGTCCCATTCAAACTTAGCATTTTTATTTAGAAACTTGACTATGTGTTTGAATATTTCCATAAATTTTTCAATGAACCTTCTTAAAAAGTTCACCTTCCAAGGAAATACTGTACACCCTTGATGTTCTTGGGAGGCAAAACCTTATTAATGGCCTCTACCCTCTCAGGGTCAACTATGACTCCTTCCTTTGATATTATGTGTCTTGATAACTTACCCCTTGTCACAACAAAGTGACATTTCTTAGGGTTTAAAGAAATTCCATACTCCAAAGCTTTAGCAAAATATTCTCCAAATGTTTACAATGATCCTCAACTTTTTTGGAGTACGCAGTCAGATCATCTTGATACACCACCATAATTATATTTACAAACTCTTTGAAAGCCACATCCATGGCTCTTTGGAAAGTAGTTCTTGCATTCATCAGGCCAAATGGAATCATCACATAAACATATGTACCCCATGGGGTAGTAAATGTTGTTTTGAACTGTTTAGACTCCTAAACCAGCACCCGATTATAACCAAAAAATCCATCCATCATGGATAAGAGTTGAAAACCAGTAACCCTTTGTAGAATTGCGTCCATGTTTGGCAAAGAATAGTTGTCTTTTAAGGAGGCTACATTTAGGTTTCTAAAATTGTTGGAGATTTGATTCTGTGCAGTTGATTGATTGTATGTTTGTCATTAATGACAACATTTAATACACAACAATGATTCTATATGTACTTATCAGAATGATGACATGAAGAATTGCATGGTTAGATAGATGTTGTATACATGTTTATTATGTTATGTTCATACATGTATATCCATATATGATGTTTCAGTCAAGTTGTGTAATTCTATTATTGGCAGTTACAATTCTGGAAGAGTATCTGTTCAGAGCCGACGTATGTAACATGTTTCTTGAGTTGCGCCTATCTTCAGGATATGCGTGTGTATATTCATGATTAGTTATTATTTTATGATAGTTATCTAAAGGTGCCAAACGTGTTTCAAGAAGATTGCAAAGTTAGAGATAAATTGGTGAGGCCAACTTAGTGAAGCATCGTATCTATTCAGTTTATACTTGCGTGGTGGTAATATTGTTTGCATGCTTAGTAGAGCCGATAAGGATGTTATGAAGAGTTGTATTATAGGTCCCATTATCTTATACTTTGAGGAAGACACTTATAGCAAGTCATTTGTGATACGCTAAGTGTGAATGATACGAAAAGAGACAGAAGATGTACATACAAGAATATCAGATGTGGTTCATTCATCAAGAGTCTATGTGAAGAAGAAGTGAAAGATTAAAATACACTGGAAATGATCAAGAAAATAGGTCTACTCTATAGTTCATCATCAGATATAGTGCATATCTATTAATACAGAAGGTTGTATCCTTCACCATTGAAGCAGTGAGCTTTTGGACAGTGAGTCCACCACCCCTAATAGGGTTATTTGTAAAAGACTCCTAATAGGGTCCGACCCTTAACTAGGTCACTATACTTATTACATTGTAAAGTACAACTCCTAACAGGGTTGAAATATCTTCTAACAGGGATTACTATAAACAAGTATATTTTATTGTGGGTACTAATTCCTACCAGGGTTTTTACCATTTGGTTTCCCCATAATCAAATTGTGTGTTGTGTACTGTGTTATTTGATTAAGCATTTACTTTGTTGTATTCTAAATTTAAGCAAGAGAAAAGAATTAAAAATTACTGATAACTGATTCACCCCCCCCCTCTCAGTTATCCTTTGGGACTATTCTAACAATTGGTATCAGAGCCAAGTGCCTTGGAGAAGAAGCGTAATAGCTTAAGGTAGATCAAATGTCTTACTTTAGAAAATAGAGCCCTAAGTTCGATGGAGAAAATTATTTGGATTGGAAAAACAAAATGGTAACACATCTACAGTGTGTTGGCTTTGAGATCTTTGAAATTTCTACACAAGAAGTTGTAATTCCATCTCTAAAAGACCTTGCAAAAGATGATTCTACTAGTAGACAAAAGGAAACATTTACCAATAATGCAATTGCTAAAGAAGCCCTAATTAGTGCCCTATCCGACAGTGAATTTTCTGAGATCAAGAAAATTGACAGAGCATACACCATATGGAAGTATTTAGAAGATATGTTTGAAGGAGATATTCAGGAAAAGAATGCGCGCAGGAAGACATGGAAAAAGAAATACAACAGTGTTGAGATGTTACCTGAAGAAAATATTAGAGCCTACAATCAATGGATAAATGAAGCAGTCTCTGGAATTAGAAACAATGGTGGAGAAATATCAGATGAAGATATAATGGACAAGTTGTTAACTACTTTAACATCAGACTATGAAAAGAAGATAATTATTCTAGATGAAACCATGCAATTCTCACAAGACTTCAAGAGAGAGAATTTGATCAGCAAAATCTCTGCATTTGAGATATCAAGATTGAAAACTGAACCTAAAAGTGAAACAACTTTCAAAGCCTCAGTCCATGGTAAGAAATCCTTACACATCTCTAGCCATAATGAGAAAGAAGAAGTTGATGAAGAACTAGGAGAGATTATTACTATGATTTCTAAAAGAGAAAAGAAAGGAAAAGGAAAATATGAAGGACAACTTCCATTCAAATGTTTTTCATGCAACAAGATTGGTCACTTTGCATCTAAGTGTCCCACAAGAGTCAAGAAGTTCAGATCTGATTAGAAACCTAAATATAAGAAGGAATGTTATCATGCTGAAGAAGGTGTAACTAATGAAGATTCAGGAGAAGATGAAATTGGATTCATTTCCCTTAGAGACATGGAAAGGATGCTCAAGGAAATGGACATTGCAGATGAAAAGGAAGAACAAGAGTTAGCCCTAATTTCCAAAGAAAACATCAGAACTGATTAGATCATTGACAGTGGATGCTCTCATCACATGACAGGTGACAAAGAAAAAAAATTTCATTTAGACAAATACAAAGGTGGTATGGTTATATTTGGAGATAACACTCCTAAACCTATCATAGGCATAGGTTCTATCACTTTGGATGGAAAGGACAAGACAGATGATGTTCTATATGTTGATGGATTACATCATAACTTGCTAAGTGTTGGACAACTAATTGACAAAGGTTATCATTTGGAATTCAAAGATAACAAGTGCATCATTAAAAAAAAGGATGGATACATGATTGCATCAGACTCCAAAACAAAAGGTAATGTTTTTCAGCCTAATTCAGATGTAAGTTGTTTTGTTGCAAAAGTAGACGACAGTTGGTTATGGCACAAGAGACTATGTCATATCAATTTTGATAACATAGTAAATATAAGTAATGTCAAGGCAGTCAAAGACCTTCCTAGTATTGCAAGACCAATTGACACAATATGCAGGGAATGTGTTATGGGAAAGCATGTAAGGAGTTCCTTCAGAAGCAAGCAGAACTTAGCTGAAAAAAAATTGGACTTACTGCACACAGACCTATGTGGTCCTACCCAAAGAAGATCATACTACGAAGAAACGTATTTTATTTTTTTTGTTGATGATTTTTCAAGGATGATGTGGGTTGCATTCTTAAAGGAAAATTATGAAGCCTTTGAGAAGTTGAAAATATTCAAAGCTAAGGTTGAGAATGAATCTGGATTAAAACTAAAATGTCTAAGATCATACAGAGGAGGAGAGTTCACCTTTGACCATTTCTATGATTACTGTGAAGAACATGGAATTAATAGACAGTTGAGTGCATCTAGAACCCCACAGAAGAATGTGATAGCAGAAAGGAGGAACATGATTATACTTGATACAATACGCACTATGATGATTGAAGGAAAAGTTGCACACACATATTGGAGAGATGCAGTAAATACAACAGTCTATACTATCAACAGAACTCAATTAAGGCCATGCACAGATAAGACACACTATGAACTTTGGTTTGGTAATGTACCTATAGTAAAGTATTTCACAATATTTGGCAGCAAGTGCTACATCAAGAGAGATGATGGTGTTGGTAAGTTTGATGCTAGAAGTGATGAAGGTATTTTCCTTGGTTACTCTACAAAAAGCAAAGCATATAGATGTTTCAATTTGAGA
>MU226104.1:2065592-2080914 GCA_018584345.1 Thuja plicata
AAAAGATACAAATGATTAAAGTAGTATGTATATATATATATATATATATATATATATATATATATATATATAAACAAGGGGAGAATAATCACATGTAGGTAAAATTATAAACATTCCAATTCATCTCAAATTTTTTATCCTATAGAACAAATTAAGGATTTCATTGCTAACTATAATAAATTATAAAATTATCACTTTAATACCAACTTTCCCAACCTTCACGTATATAGGGCTACAAGTAGTCTTCTCTAAAGTCTCTCTCATTCTCTAGTTTGGTATGGAAGAGATATTATAGAGTACAACTCTATGGAGTACACATTAATGAAATACATGACTTGATGAAATAATTAACATGGTAATAGTAGACATCCAAGAACAACTATCGTATATCTTAGTGTATATTTTTTAACCTCTTGAGTATTATCTAGGAATAGTTTTTGATTAAGGTAACAACATGTTTTGAAGGAGGGTCGAAACCCTTTAAAAAATATATAAAGATAAGCATAAAATACCAACACAAAAACTATTATCTAGGAATAGTTATAAGTGGATTACCAACAAATATAATGACTAGGATGAGAAGAAAGAAAAAAATAGGAATGAGCTTTTTTAGAATATGAAAGTAGGTTGTTGGAGACAATCAGAGCTATGCATGTAGTAGGACAAAATAAACTCAATAAATACAAAAATAAATTGAAACATATTTGTGACAACATAAACACTTTCTACTACTAAGGCTAAGTTAGGATGTCTCTCTAAAAAAACTTTAAGTTAAATTAGATATTTTGGAAATACAAACATTAAAAAAATCTAATTCATATGGTACTATGAATAATCTAGGTGGAGTTCTTAGAGCATACTTAATGCTGCCAATTAAAGAAACAAAGAAATAATATCTTTGAACAAATGAAATAATGAAGCGAAGTGGTGAGTTTTAGGCTAGCACCAATCTTGGGAATTCTTGTGGATGAACATAAATTATAGGATCTCTAATCTTTCTTCTCTATCAATGAGGGGAAGAATTCACTGATCAACATTAATATTTGTGCTCATCTCTTGGAATAAGCTATTCTATAGTGGAACACTACCCAAAAACATTTGAAAAACATTTGCAAGAAAATTGTATTGAGCGATTTATTTGGTATTAATTTTTGTTAGAATTCTTATATTTAGTATAATTTTTGGATAAATATTGATTAGACACAATCTCAAAAATTATTTTTGAGTACAAATCAAAAGAGCTAGCATATCACAAGAAAAATATTTATGGCTTAAGGTGAGGGATGATATTGATATGATAGAGTTGTGCCACTCCAATTAGGTTAAAACTTGAAAGGGTGACCAAATAGATGTTAATGGTGAAAATCTATAAGGGATCCAAAGGTTGAAAGCAAGATAACACATTGTTGTGCAGAATAGAAATGTCAAGAGTTATCACAAGCAATTAGAATAGTAATGAAAAATCTGTAGATTACAACAATACTATGGAAGCATGACTATGCAGAAAAATGAAAAGGAGAATGTCCCTAGATGTAATGATATACATATATGTACCACAAATAGATAGATGTGAGGAATCACAAGCATGCAAAGGAATGTAAAAATGTATGAGCGCATTCAATAATATAATACAACAAATAAGAGAGATTATTACATGAGAGACAACATGTGTACTAAAAGATGATAATGTATGAAAATATCACATCATAATATAATAATTATAAGAATGTTGTTTAGAAATAATATATTTACAGATGGCATATGAATGGATTCTTATTTTACTTTGTTTATATCGTTATTTACAACATTAATCTACAAACACCACGCATGTTCTAATTCTCTTCCTTATCCATCACACTATGCTAAACCATAACGTAACATAGAAATATCATAAATCTCAACTGAACACAATTTCTTGTCAACAAATCTTTTTAAAAAATCAACTATTCATAATCATAATTTTATAAATTAAAACAAAAAAAAAACTAACTCTCTAATTACCTAAATAATAAAGTCTTTTAAAATATGATATATTCAGTAATTTTCAATATATTATTTCTTTCACTCTATTTTTATACTTTTATTTTACAATTTAATTTGTACACAAATAAGTAGCCAATGAACCATCTTCTTTCTCTCATAGAATATAATTAATAGTTTTTTTTTAATAAAATGTTAGTATTATTACTACCTTGAAAAGTGATTTCTTGTTATTGGCCTATAAACTGATTTGTTGACTTGTTTAGTGAGAGTTAATATGTAATATATATTCATAAAAACTATTTAAAAAGATGAGATTCTCAATTATCTACTTTGATGTGCTTCGTGAGCTCATTTGATAAGGTTATCAAACAATAATGTATGTGAGCACCACATGACAAGAATGTCTCCAAATAATGTGAATTGTGAGTACAAGTTTAGGTCACAATCACACAAAAATCCAAAGACAATAATAAATAGCACTTTTGTTCTCTATCATTGACGGAATAGGCAAATATTTGGAGAAGGTATTACCTTGTCTCGGCTTCAAGGCAATGTGTCCCAAACATCTACATTATGCCATTTTGGGGACAAAAAGAAGGTAATTAAGGTCTCTTTGTACTGTGTAAATATCAATGTAGGTAATTTTAGGGAGTAAAATTATGTTATTCTCCGTACTTAAAAGAGGAATATTAAGTTGGTTTGAATAGATGGGTGAGTTGGGCAAGTACATATGTATCAAATATTGAGGTTAATCAAAAGTATTTTATGTCTTGTCAAAGTGAAGTGACTAGTCATTATCATGTAAAAGGAATAGAAATTTTGTTTCTTCCTTAACACACGATGTCGTCGAAGCTCTTGAAATAGTAGTACACAAATTGGATTTTAGATGCTCTGCTAACACACGGGCATATTCTCATAAAATAGGATTCATGCCCACGGCCTATTTGACGGGTTCATTCAGCTTGTAGTTTTTTTTGGGGGGGGGGGGGGGGGGGGGGGGGGGGGGGGGGGGGGNGGTGAGGGCGGGGGGGGATATCATTATTTGTTTGTCTGTTAGTTATTGATTTAAAGTTAATAAAATTTATCAGATTTCTATAATTCATTTGAATTCAATGTACTGGCTTTTAGTTTTGTTTGTGTATGAATTTTTAGCAACATTTTATAAATAGGATTGATAAAGTTTACGAAATGTAAAATTACAAGATGCAACGGACCTTACTCAAGAAGTATATAAAAGGGTGGGGATATAGGTACCTCTTGAGTGAGCTCTTGTCTACATCTTGTAATTTTATATCTCCTACACTCTCTCAAACTTGATGATGAAATATACACAATCAAAGCCATAAGCTATTGAATTGGATTTAAAGTTGTCTTTATATAATTATAATTTTTATACAAGTGTTTAACAATCTATTCAAAATCCTTTTTTTTTTTATGATATAATATTTAAAAAAATTAGTTATGTTTTATAATAAAAATGGTTGAATTTTCAAAATGTCTAAATCATCATATTTAAGATATGATTTTTTTTTGTTAAAAGTGGTAACTTGTACTATGAAATTTTATTTTATTAATTTTTAATTTTTAATTTTTTTTTTACAACCCTGGTTCAACGAGCACCGGTAGGAAAGAACCAAGTAAAGAAAACCTCCGGTCTTGCTCATAAACTCAAAAACCAAGTCTCAAAAAACTGAAGAGACAACACTGACGCTTGCAACAATAGAGGAAAAACCACCCCCACAAACATATTGAGCACCATTCCCAATCCAAGAAAATCATCCAACAGACTAATTTCAACAAGATCGCTTACCCCACTTGATCCAAAAATTAACCCGGAAGCCCACCCAATAAACCCATCTGAATGAAACAAAACCCATAATGAACTCAAGAACCCAATCCCCCCAATACACCCGAAGACGACCCATCAGGGAAGAATATGAAAGAAGAAGGGGGAAAGAAGAAGATTTCAATATCTCAGTGGAAGAAGAGTGCCTATCATCCATGAAACCTAGAATCATCCATCATGTCCGAACTAGTAACCTCAGTTGAGGCACCTGCATATACATGTACCTCCTCTACATTTGGCTAAGAACAATATTAGTAATATTGGTATGATTGAACAAGAAGTAAACTAGCAGAAAATGTAAACTAAGCAATAGTAAGAGACCATAGCAAAACGCGAAGGCAACAAAGAGCAAACTAGAGGTGTGTAAATAAACGAGAGCCATAATCAGACGGTGACAATCATCCACCCAATCATGTAGGAAGGAATTAGAGACAAAGTTCTCATGATTTAGGCGGATACCAAAGCCAAATAATTGTCATACCAAGCCCAATTCAAGCTCACATATAATTGTACCAAACAAAGACCCAATTAAAAACAACAACCATGACCTTTTAGAATGCAATATTCAGCGAACACCTTCATGAGTAGTAAAAGAAACCTCTTTAACAACAAAGTTTACATAAGTAGATTATATATTTTGCAGACCAAATCCCCACGATTATGTCAAAGTGAAAGCATGCCAACTTGTAAATTAATGAAAACTAAACAACCAATTTCAATGGAGCCAATGAAGAAGCAAAGGGAAAAGAGCCACCAAGGAGATTTAAAATGCTGCTAAAATCCCACATATCCATAAATGGTGAGAAAACAAAAACCAATAAAAGATTCAGGGATTGAGAAAACATAATATTTAGTCCATGCTGAAAGAGAAACTTGCAGCTGCAAAATGGTTACATAAAAAAAGACAAAGGAGATGGACAAATTACCCCTATCAATAAGCAATCCAAATCATCAATAAATGATATATCAAATGCAACGTCTCCTAATCTAAAAGTCTGGCCAGAAGTAATTTAAAATACAACCCCACTCCATATAGATAGATAGATAAGGAGGGATATAGCTCAAAAACACCATGGACATATATACTGTCAGTAATCAAAGAAATGTTACATCATTATTCCCAACAAAAAGAGCATAGCGTGTTCCCCTCATCAACGTCTGATTAAATGGGATAAATCCAAAAATACTAATCCATCCAACCAAGATGAGAATGAGGAGAGAATTTTGTATAAATACCAAACAATGTAAAGGAAAGTAGAAGAAGAACACCTTACCCCCACCGAAATAGGTGATAAAATTCATCCATCTTGATGATAATAAGAAACTTACACCATATGTGAGAGAGATTTCTCATCCACTTCCTGCAGTGGAAGTGAATCATCAATAGCTTTATTGGCCAAGAAGTTTGCAATCATATTAGCCTCTCTATAACAATGCTTAAATTCGAAATTATGAAAAGATGTCAATTCAATCAATATCAAATCAAGTCTATATTGCAATTTCTAGCAAGAAGATTTCCAAGATGTAACAATATTATAAACAACCATAGAGTCGCCTTCTATGATAATCTTAGTGAAATTCATAGAAATAGCGTAGGAAAAACCAAGAAGGAGAGATTCCATTTCTGCCACATTGTTAGTGTCGGAGGGCATTTTTTTCAAACAACTTTCACTAATAAAGCAATATAATTTCTAATTATAGCTCCAGTCCCAGAAATGTTAGGATTTCCTCTAGTAGCCCCATCATAATTAAGCTTGTAAAATCCATGTGGATGGGGAGACCACTTAACTTGAGATCAAGAAAAGAGATATGGATTATTAGGTTGACAACCATGGGGTTGAAGGGATTGAAGTAATACCCAATTATCATGAATAAAAAATCCTATTTAGAATTTTTTTTTTAGATTTAATGTTTTTAATATGGTATGACATCATAACTTCAGAAAGAGATTTTTCAATTTTAAAGATCACATCTGGCCAAGAAGCATGCTTGTTCCTAAACACCCTTTAATTACGCTCAAGCCAAATGCTCCAGATTATTATGGAAGGACTTATCCCCCAAAGAGGGGAAAAGGTAGAGGACTTATATAAAAAAAAAGCCATGCCTTAAAATAATCACATAAAGTAGGACCCATAGCTGTATTCCAGCCCAGTCTACAAAATAACTAGTACCAATAGTTGAGAGCAAAAGGACAATGAAGGAATAAATTATTTACAGATTTCATGAAACAACCACATAGGGTGCATGGAAAAACAACGGTTACCCCCAATCTGTCCAATCTTTCACCAGTTAGAACCCTATCCTGAATGGCCAACCATGCAAAAGCCCCAGCCTTAGGGAAACAAGTTGTTCCCCATAGTAATCTAGAGGGCTAGAAATCATATGCGTGAGCTGGGAAATTTGAATTATAACCAGATTTTACAGAATATTGTCCTAAAGGAGAGCCAAGCCAAATAAGTTCATCTTCTTGAGGAGAAAATATAATAGCACAAGAGTTTAACTCAACAGGAAATTGTGAAACCAAACTCGAGCCATCACTAAGTGTGGAGAGATCCTTCCAAACAACAGTACCATGCTTGAGATCAAAGTAATGACAAACTTCAGTGCCCCAAACATTTTTTGGGTGAACATTTAATGGAGACCAATCCTGAATATGAAAAAGAGGTTTATGACCATCTTAGCCTAGATCTAGAATTCAGATTGCGATACAAATTCCACAAAAGCTTAGAACCAAGTGCTTTATTTTGAAGGGAAATATTCCTAATACTAGAACCATGCACCGATTTAGGAGTACAAACCTTATGCCAAGCAAGTAAAGGTAGTTTTTATAAATTTTGGGACATGTTTTTTGCCCAAGGAAAATCCCTCAAAATAGACTGAAGTTCTTTGATAGAATGCTTGGGCATGTTTAATACTAAAATTAAATAAACATGGATGACACTTAAAATAGACTTAATCATAAGTAATTTTCCACATAAAGTAAGTAATTTATGCTTCCACCAAAGAATCTTATGATATATTGAGGAAATAATTTTATCCGAGAAGTGATGCTTTTCCGATCCAGTATAAAAAGGCACCCCGAGATAGTAGAACGAGAATTTTCCCAAAGAAAAACCCCAAAATTGTTGCAAGATATATCTAATCAATGGAGGGACATTCAAAAAGAAGATTTTAGAGTTTGCAGGATTAATAAATTGACGAGAGGCCATGAAATAATCTTCAATAAATTTTTTAATATAATGAGATTGAGTCATAGTGGCCTCCCCAAAAAGAACAGTGTCATCCGCAAATAAGTTATGAGAATGAGCCTCATTGTCATCGTCCAAGATAATACCCTTCCAAGACCCAGTCGTCCTGGCATGATAGATGGTCCTACATAAACCCTCAACCATTAAAATGAAAATAAAGGGGGAGAGGGGATCACCTTGTCAGATACCCCTCGAAGATGAAAAGAAACCCCTAGGTGACTTGTTAATGATAACATAATAAGAGGGAGAAGATATACAAGAATATATCTATTTAATCCAATTTTCCTGGAAACCAAATTTTTTGAGAACCTTAATGAGGAAATCCCAATCAACACGCTCATATGCTTTCATCATATCTAACTTGAGAACCATAGAAGATTTATGTTGTAAACAAATGGAATGCAAGATTTCATGAGCCAAAATAGCCCCATATGGGGTCTCTTTACCAGGAACAAAGCCACCTTGCTCCTTAGAAATGATATTGGGAAGACTTTTTTCTAACCAGATCAAAATGGCTTTAGTGAAAATCTTATAAAGTGAATTACATAAAGAAATAGGACCAAAATCTGCAAAGGATTTGGAATCATCTTTTTTAGGAATCAAGGCAATCCAAGTATGATTAATCTCTTTTAGCATTGTCTTGTGTATCCTTGTTTTCTCTAAGGCCAATAAAATATCATTTCCAATAAAATCCCAACATTTATGAAAAAATAGAATGGTGAACCCATCGGACCAAGGAGCTTTATCTGGGGCCATGCTGAAAACAACCTCTTTAAGTTCCTCAAGCGTAAAGGGATTCATGAGCACTCTATTATCAGCATGAGAAACCCACGAAGGGGTAGAATCTAAAAAAGAATCTAGACATTGGGTTTGTTGTTTGGATAACAAATTAGAGAAAAAGGAAATGCCTTCAGCCGCAATCTCACTTTCATCCTCCAACATCCCATATGAGGATTCAATGCAAACAATTTTGTTCCTAAGACATTTCATTTTAGCAGAAGCATGAAAAAACTTAGTGTTTATATCCCCATCTGCTAACCAATTTTCATGAGACTTTTGTTTCCAATACATCTCTTCTCTAGAAAATATTTCATCTTATGATGTTTTAAGTTCCTTCTCTTGTGCAAAAGTTTGAGCATTCATACCATTCAGAATAATATGATCATTTAGAAGATTAAGTTCTTATTGTACTCTAGTTTTTTCATGAAAAATATTTTTAAAATGATGATCATTCTAATATTTATTCTTGACTTTAAGGAGCTCTATAATTTTTTCACCAGCCTGAAAGATGGGTCCCCTTCATAAAGGGGGAATTTTCCCACCAATATTTTGAAAGAGGAATAAAAGAAGGATCACTGAACTACATTGGTTCAAATCTGAATGTACCTCTACGATGGAAGGATGATTCAACAATATCTAATACAATTGGAAAATGATCAGAACCCGAGAAAGGTAAAATAACAAAATGATAGTCCTTATCTATGTTAAGCCATAGATCAACAAGGAGAAAATGGTCAAGATGTTCTGCAATATTACAAGAATCTGCTTAGCGATTAGTCCAAGTGAACTTACCCACTTTGGGGGGGGACATCAATCAGGCTATAATTAGCTATAAATTGATTAATATCCAACATGACTCTAGGAGAGGGAAAAATTCCACCAGATTTCTCATTACTATTTTAGATAGCATTAAAATCTCCACACAAAATGAGCAACTCCCCCTGAAGTGCCCTGATCATACCCCAAGAAGGGTCCATAAATTAATCTTCTCAGTAATGGTAGTAGGACCATAGATATTAAATAACCAGAAGGATAATTTGGAATGACAACTTTCAACCAATGATAACATCCAATATTTACCCATAGAAATTTGTTCAATAGATACCTTGTTAGGAACCCAAAGGACCGCAAGACCCCTTGATGCACCATCAGAAGGGGATGACCAGAACTTGCCCAATTTCCATGAGGCAAAAAAAGATGCAACAAAAGTATCAGGCAATTTGGTTTCTTGAAGAAGTGCAATATCAAATTTGGAATTAAACAATTGGCTCCTAAATTATGTTGTATATATTTATAAAAAAATGAAAAAAGAAGCTAGGTAAGTGTGTGTATATATGCAATATCTTTTAATTAAGATGTGTAAATTATATTTTCAATAAGAGAAAAAACCTATAAGTTAATTTATTATAAGAAAATAATAAAATTTTTAATTATAAAAGGAAATTAAATTGAAATAAATGAAAAAAAGAGAGCATATATAAATGTAATAGATTATAATGAAGATATGAAGCTAATATTGTGATTGTGAAGGAATAATTGAAAGAAAAATAGTTTAGGATTATTTATTTTTTGAATATAAAAATCTTAATTATGAAGTAAATAATAAATATCTAGAGAAAAAATAGCTCTATAATAAAGTAATAAAATAAATAGTAAACAAAATATCAAAGAAAAGTAATACTTAAGGGAACATAAAATAGTCTTTTTTTATAATTCAAATTACATTTATATAAAAATAAAAAGTATTTATCAACTGTAAATAATTAATTTAACATACTTGCTTTCATACATATATTTAAGATATCTTAGTTGAGTGGTATTTTGATATTTCTATTAGATATTTGACAGAAATAAAATGTTGATTTGTTAATTAAAATTTTATTATTATAAGTTAAGTTAGTAATATCAATCAAAAAATAAAATATTATGTCATAAAGATATAGTGCATGATCAAGTAATAACATTGTTGTGGTGGCTACCAAGGTTCAAACTCTTAATAGTTAATGCATCGAGAAATAATGATCTCCATGATAGTATATTGAATAGAGACACCACTCACTTTGAGTGGTTTCTTTGAATTTGGACAAAAAAAACATAAATTAACTTTAAAAAAAGTAACATTAATATTCAGATAAATAATGAAGAGATATATTATAATTTTTAATCTTTTTTTAATATTAGTACTTAAATAAAAAATAGTGAAATAATTTGTATTGCTATTAACTTTAAAAAAAAATAACATTAATATTTAGATAAATAATGAAGAAAATATTGCAATTTTTAATATCAATACTTAAATAAAAAAATAGCGAAATAATATGTATTGCTATTATAAGCCTTTATATAACCTTTCCTCCTCTCTTTTATACAGTGCACATTGTTACACTAAAAAATTGAAATTTCCTCTATTTTATTTTAAATAAAATGTTGTAATCTTATGTTCATTATAAAATATGAGATAATAAATAATATAAAAAATAAAAATAATATTTAATTATTGGTGTATCTTTTTATTATTAATAATTTTTTAATATCTTGATACAAATAAAAAAGTGAATTTTTTTTTACAATTTTAAAAATTAAATTTACTTATTCTAAAAATAATATTTTTAACCTTTGGTTTCAACCTTTAAAATAAATATATGTATTAATTTATTATTTAAAATTTTATATACTTAAAATAATAAATAGTTTAATAATAAAATTTTAATTTTAAATATAAAGGTAGTGTGACAGGATAACTAATCTTAATAATAATAAATACTTTATGTCTCTTACATGCAAATTATATGTCAAGTGACAATGACATTCATATAAACAATGACATTCAAAAAACTATAATTTGAAAAAGATTAACAAACACTAAAGACAAAATAAACCACTTCTCGAGTACAAAGTGATAATTTATTCAATTCAATTCAAATTCAAAGCATAATCCTTATTGGTGGTGAAAAATGATATTTTAAATAATAATACTCAATTTTTTTGAAAATAAAGAAATAAATTTAAAGAAAAATATTAATGCCCACTAAGGAGTAGAACATTATACCAAAGCAATAATAGAAAGTACACAGACCAAATAATATATTTTCAACGCCTACAAGAACAAGGCTTGAAATTCGCAATAATATATTGGTATAGGTTCATACGGACTAGGTATCTAATTCAAAGAAACGATCTCGGTCTTTTTCAGAGTCTTTTCAATTATGTATTATAGTGATTTCATTTATTTATTTTTGACCTTGGTAAAAAGAAAGAAAGAAAATTCATATTAACCTTTTTCTATGTAGGCTATTTAAAATGTGAAAATCTAACTATTAAAATTGTTAATTAGAGTTTTGGCTCCAAGACAAATCAGTTTGTGCTTAGAGAAAGGTCAATTATTTGAAATTTTGAAGATTATTTGAAAGATAATTTATAATTTTGAGGGTCAAATGATGTAATTTTTAAAGAGATTTTTTTTTTTAATAAAAAAAAGAAAAAATGCAAATTACTTGATCATTACATGACAACAACAATGGTACTAAATAAATAGTATAACAATACATTCAGAACACATATATTGCAACAACAACAACAACAACAACAACAACAACAACAACAATGTTACTGAATATATAGTATAACAATACATTCAATTATCCCATTTTTAACTTTCAACAAAACATATATGTTGTTTGTTGTTATCATTTGGCTCACGATGATAATCCTTCCAAATATGATCCAAATGAAGACCAAAACATAACTTGAAACCAAAATCTTATTTTTGAAAGGAATACCTTAGACTCTAAGTCATTGCTACCTTCCTTTTGTTGAGAAAAAAACCTAACCTGAAGTTTGATTTGTTGGATTTGGAGATCAATCTTTAAGTTCTTCTTAGCCTCAGCCTGTAGTTAAGAAAAAGTTGAAGTCGAACAATAAAAAATGTCTGAGTAAAGCCCTACGAATGCAACTTCTCGGTGAGCATCATTAAAATTATTAAAAATAACTTTGAACTTGTATCTCCATATATGAGACAAAATAACATGCCTAACTCCATTGATAATAATATTACCATGTAACCCCACACCAAGAAGGTCTTCTTTCCAATTTAGTTTATGTTAAAAAATCACTGGTAAGTCATTATGCACAAGACTGCACTATTTTCTAACAATTTGACATCCCCAAAAGATATGCCTTATATTTTTTGGTTTTTGACAAAAAGGACAGTTGATTGGTTAAACCATCATACATTTCAACTTGTCTACAACGGGTAGTTTGAAACGTAAAATCTTCCAAGAAATCAATTGTGCATTTTCACTGGCTTTAGATTTTCATCTATATTTTTTAAAGAGAGTTATAGTGTATGTTTTTTTTGAGATGGAAGAAACAATTATTTTTTAAATTTTATATTTAAAATTATAAAATTTAATCAATGGTTCCCAAAAATGATTATATAAAAATATTTTGGGTAGATCATAAAATTTTCAAGAGATTATAGTTATTTTTGTTGATCTTTACAACATGCATAAAAATATAGGGGAGAGGGTTCTATAATGGAGCACCGTAACTTTGTGCCCCCCAAAATTTGTTTTAGAGATTTCAAATCACTTTCGATTTTTTCTAGTTGCTTACTTGTCAAGTCTGCCACTTAAAAATTTGGTTTCAAGTCTACATGGTCAAATATGATGTCACATCACATACCTTTTTACCAAGGTATAAAAAATGATCCTAAAAAGATGTAAGACCTATAGTTGTACACTAAGTCATGTTTATTGGTGTCTCGGTCTGGTATCACATGATTGGTTTCTTTTTTAAATTTACTAGAATACTTTTGGGGATAAGAATTGACATGACACTTTTTCTGGATTCACTATTGAACTAATCGTGCCCAACTATTATCCCCACTATTTGACCCTACTCCACTATTGGCTCTTCTCTCCTAGTTGTGTGGCTATTGTTTAAGGTGATAGGGATATCATTTCCCTTATGTCAAATCTCATATAAATGTCAAATATACAACTTACATGATTAAGGGTAACAATTTTTAATGTCTTGAATTTTGTGCAATGCTTATATCATTGGAAAATTCTTTTAGTGTTTCTTGTTAGAAAAATGGTGTCTCAACCTTGCAATAATAAAAAGGTTACTATTGATACATGAGCAACATGGGTTTGGGGGCCTCACCCTCAACTTGGGGTTGTAACGGGCCCCCTTGCTGACCTTGGTTTTGTGACCAAAAGGGGGTTCCAAGGGGTAACGTGCCCTAATAGGGGGTTTCAGGGGCAATACTCTAGAAACAAAATTTCATATATAATTTGTCATTGTTAATCCTAACTATTTATCATTAGGTCATAGGTCCAACAATGGATATTTTGTGTGTCATTTATGGGTGGTTTTAACCCCATAGTTTTTTAATATCATTGATGGTTTCATGTTTTGTATCACTTATATATTAGGCGTGTGAGAGGCATTTCCATGTATTCTAAGATTCTAATAGTTTTTGAGTTTCCTTAGGATCTTTGTTGGTGATACTCCTATGAGAAGCTTGCTCTACAAGTATATTGTAATCTATTATTGATTTCTAAATAATGTATTGGGTAACTTTTGGAATATGGGGGTTTTTCTCATGAAAGGATTTCCCCGCATAAACCATTGTATTGTGGTATGCATGTTATTTATGCTTATTTCTATTAAGTTTTTAAAATTGTTGTAAACATTTGAGAAATATTTTTCATTACCCCCTTCTAAGATAAGAATAGGAAATTGTTTCGCTGCTTAACTTCCTTACATTCCTTTGTGTGTGTAAGGTTTGTTCTTTTCATAGATTTATTAATATAAATGTTCTAAATAAATTAAGGTTATTTATGAAATACCATGTGAAAGGTGCAAGTAAAATGTAAAGCCAACACATAAATCTTAAGTAGAGGAAAATAAATGGGTTCATTATTTAAATTTAAATTCAAAATATATGATAGTATTTTTGTATTTGTGCATCTAACTAGGAACATTTTTTAACTATATATTTTATCATCGGTTGGATGAATATGAATATATAAAAATATGTATGAATCATGTTATGTAACTACTCTAAAAGCATTTATACCCAAACACTTATCATTACACAAAGGATAACTTAGCTAAATTAAAGAGAAAATTTGTTTGTGATTTCTACCATTACTTTTTTCTCTAATTTGACATGTGTCTACCTTTCCAATTGTATTAATAACTAGGCATAACTCCCATACTCATAGATCGGACATCCATACTAAGAAACTATCTATCCTATGACAAGGTTAATTTAATATGTCAACCCAGGGGCGTAAGCTTGAAATGGTTCTGCAAAATATATGCACACTAAGTCTCCATTGTAACCATGCTACCATTGCTTGGAAAGGAAAGTTGCAGGGAAGTAAGTACTTTGAAAGAAAACCTATCTGAATCTTATCTATCAAAGCATAAATCATCTTAAGGAAAACTGAATAAGTTCATTTCTATATGCAGGAACTACTCTACCTGCTTTGGTTGCCGGATCAGACACAAGAACTATTTCTGTGCATCTGCAAAATAGACAAAGAACTGAACAACAACTATGAAAGAAACACAGTAAAAATGCAAGGGATCACTCACCAAGAGGCCCCCCTTGAGTGAATGGATCCAATTTCTCTAACACACTATATAATTGGTACAAGCATTAATTTTATTTATATAACTAAACTTGAGTACACATAAGGACTTGAAAATTGGAAACCATATTGCAGAAAACATTACATGAATATCAGCCATGTTTTGATTGATTTTCTTCTTAACTTTTTTTCCCTGTAGGTTACTTTAGCAACTTATTTATGCTAGAACTTGAAACTAACTAAATTAACTTATTGACCACTTCCAACAAAATAAGTGGACGCAGTTATTACATTTAAAAAATAAATGAGAAATTTCTTAATAAGAAAGAAAAAATCTTCATCTTTATTCATGGGAGAGAATATAGGACAACCACTTCCTAGATTTGCTGAATAGTAAAACATCTCTGACTGATTCATCAAGAAGTAGGGTGAATCAACTGGGTCTTTAATGATGTCCTTATTTCCTCTCCATGCTAAATGAATTAGTCCAAGAACTTGGCGAGATCACTGAATTCATGTTTGATTGTTCCTGCCTTTTGACATGTTCCTACAACAAGAGGTTAGGAGCACAAAATATGAAGATGCATTCATTTCCATATTACATTCTGTTGGTGCCCAAAAATGTTGAGTTGAATTTCCTTTGGACTTGCCAATCCAATGATGGGAAATCCAATCATTTTTGGCCAACTAATGGGAATGATTGATTATGATCCTCTTCCCCTACGCTTCTGGCTCTGCAGGACCAAGGCGGGTGAACCTTCACCTAAATAGGCTTTTTATAGCAGATAACCTGTGTATGGAACTCAAACTTCTGTCTCTCAAAGTATGGAAAGGAACTTGAAATAAATATAACTGAAATC
>MU226104.1:2098455-2159699 GCA_018584345.1 Thuja plicata
GTGGCATACATAGATATGGGAGTTACCATGCAACTCCTTTCTCACATCTCTATTAAAGAGATGCCTCTTCTTCTCTCCTCAGACTAATGAGGTTTCTTCCTCTTCTCAATTATTGTATGAGCAAGTTTCTCTCTCTCTCTCTCTCTCTCTCTCTCTCCTCTTCTTAGGCTTTTCATGCCTCATTCATAATGTCACAAGGGGTTTTCTTTGCTTTCCCCTTTCAAATATCTTTCCTTCATGTGTTGAATCTTAGAGCTTTCTCTCTCCTTGTTTATGGTAATATTTCTTTTATGCATTCACTTGCTTAGATTCTTTCCTGATTTTGTTCATTTTTGCATACTTCTTTTCCATTTCTAACAATAACATTGACTGCCAAAACTTTTGAAATAACTTACATTGGGTGTGTATCCATACCATAGCTCATAAGGTGTCTTCTTGGTGTCTTTCTTCAATTGTACTTTTTTTAATGTGTAAACAGTAGTACTGACAGCTTCCCTCTAGAAGATTTGGGTGATTCCTTTCTCTATCACCAGTTTCCTTGCACAATCAACTATGGATATGTTCCTTCTTTCAACAATTCCATTTTGTTGTGGTGTTCTCAGTGCAGAGACATGTCTTTTGATACCATTCTCATTGCAAAATTTAGTGAATTCATCTAAAATAAATTCCCCTTGTCTATCTAATCTTAAGAATTTTAATTCTTTATGACTTTGTTTCTCAACCATTGCTTTGTACCATATAAATATCTTAAATGCTTCAGACTTATCTTTTAGAAACATGACTATCATCATTCTAGAGTAATCATCAACAAAGAGAATAAAATATCTATCACCATAATAACTCTTTTTCCTCATAGGTCCACATAAATCAGTATAGACTAATTCTAGAATGACATCAGATTTATGGGTTTTTCTTTTGAAACTAGACTTTGTCATCTTAACTTTTTGACAATTCTTACACATGATATTGTCAGGCTTGGTCATTGTCGGTAAGCCTCTTACATTTCTCTTTTTGCTTATCATTATCATGTTTTCATAGTTCACATGACACAATCTTTTGTGCCACAACCATATGTCTTTGTTTCTAGCCATTAAAAAAGTGGTGTCAGTATCATTCAGATAGAATAAGTTACCTTTTGTCTGCTCACCGGTACCAATAAGATTTCTTGATTTATTGAAGATATTTTCCTTCTTATTTTCAAATGCTACTCTATGACCTAAATTATTCAACTAAGAAATACTCAATAGATTATAATTCAATCCATTTACCCAATAAGCATTTTCACATTTTATCTGGTTTTCAACATTATGGTTCCTCTACCTTCAACTAGACAAGGTGTGTCATTACCCATTATTACTGAACCACCTTTATAGTATTCAAAAGTCTCAAACTTTTGCTTGTCACCAGTCATATGGTGAGTGCAGCCACTATCTATGATCCAGACATAATTTTTACTAACTTTAGATATGAGTGCAGTTTCTACATACCTTTCTTCATCATCATCTAAATCATTTTTTACTGCCACAAACACCATCTCATTGTCTTCATTAGATTTGGTGTCAGTATCATCATCTTTGCATTTTGCTAGGTAACTGAAATTCTTTCCTTTGTCCCTGTAGTCTCAGGTATCTCTTCTTTATAATTATCTATAGCTTCTGTAATCACCTCTGTCAGACTTATTTTCAAATGATCTATCATTACTTCTATCATCTTTTCTTATGTTAGGACATCTTGCAGCAAAGTTTTCATTTTCTTTACAATTAAAACAAACAAGTGGTAATTTACCTTTGCCTCTCTGCATTCTTCTAGCCATAAGTGCTTCAATTTCATCAAGATCTTATTCTTCACTTTCACTATCACTTTCTTTTCTCATAGTGTGTTTATGACTTGATTTACTTATTCTCAAAGAAGATTTGAATGCAGACTCTATGTTTGGTAAGACACTATTATCAATATTGTTCATCTCAAATGAAATCAGTCTTCCAATCAAACTATCTAGAGTAACATTGCTATTTGCTACTGCTCTCATTTCTTTAATGGAAGATACTCTAATATCATAAGTAGGTAGTAAGGTTCTTATAATTTTACTTACCACTGTATCTTCTTCTAGTGCACCTCTACTCCTTGGATAGAATTGACTACCTCTTTGATTTTTGTGATATACTATGTGATTTTTTCACCTTCTTTCATTTTGAGATCATCAAAATTTCCTCTAAGGCTTTCTGCCTTGGCTCTCAAAAGATTCTTGTCACCACCATGTACAAGCATCAATTTGTCCCACATCTACTTTACAGTCTTGCAGGTTTTGACATCTTCAAATTCAGCATCGGAGAGTGAGGAAGCAAGCTCTATCATCATGCAGTTATTCTCATGCTTCTCTCTAATTTGTTCAACTATGGGTGCTCCTATGGGAAACACATATTTAGTATCTAAGTATTGAGTAACATCATTTCCAATATCTGATAAGTGGAGTCTTATTCTACTCTGCCATGAAGCTTTTGTTCAACTTGGGCACATCTCGTCTGTTCATCTTGTGATCTCTAGCTTAGGTCTTGAAACCTTCCTTCTAAGAACACAAGATCTGATACCAATTGTTAGTAATAAATGAGAGCGGGGGTGAATCAGTGGCCTCAAAAATTAATCCTTAAATCAACCCTTAAAACTTATTACCACTTTTAAGCTTTCAGTTATACTCAGTCCTACAAGATGAATGCCTTGAAATACTTATATCAATTTACTACCTGTTGGAATGCTTTGTAAATATTTCTTCTATATTTTTACCGATAAATAGTCTTGTATTTACTGAAGCATAGTAAATATGTAGAGTATACCGATCAATCCAGAATTGCATATGTAAAATGTAGAACAGTAAAGTAATGAAACATAAACACATAACACATAGATTTTTAATGTGGAAACCTTGTTAAGGGAAAAACCATTGGGATCAATACCCCAAATTTTCACTCTTCTGAAGTGAGTTCTGTTAGGATCCAACCCTATTAAAGGTTACAAACACACTGTTAGGTGTGACCTTGTTAGAGGATTTAAAAGATAGTTTGTCACCAAGTATCTGGCATCTAATGCTACCATACTTGATCAAACACTCACTTGGCTTGTCAATAGGTATTGGGCATATCCAATGCTACATCTATGATCAAAATTTTTGATACTCCTTGGGATGTATCTCAATTACAAAGGAATTTTAAGTCCTACTTGGTTAAGAGACTTGATGCTTCAATGGTTAATTTCAAACATTAATGATTTGTTCACATATACAACTTGAATTGCAGATTTTCAGATCTATTGTAAGTGCATTACCTCTCTGATCAATATAATCAATTCTATACCTTTTCTCCACAATATTCTTCTCTGTGATGTTGTCTCACTATTCGTCGGTGTCTGCAGAATCTACCTCTTTCTCCATCTTGTTGATCAAGTCTGAATGAAGACTTTCTTTTCCTTCAAAATCTCTTTAGCATCTTCCCTCTTTTCTCTTCACCCCACACAATTTGTAATGAATTGGGTTTGTCTCTATATAGACACGATTCACCATTTCTTGGCTTTCTTGATTCTTGGCGTGATCCACAATTCTCGCCAATTAGATTTAAAGCAAACTCCAGTTTTATCTCAAAGAGATCTTCTTGCCAACTGGAGAAAGAAAATTTAAATCCATTTCTTATCCTCAGCTTTATCTGGTTGATTAAAACAATGATAACTATCAGTTAAGTCTATTTATAGCTCTTGATAGCTAAGCATTTTGTCATTTCTGGACTCTCTGTTCTGTTGGTCAACACTTTAATTAGTCATCAGTGATAACTGACTGTTCCATCAGTGTGACTTCAGTTGTCATCAAGATATCCATCCTTGTATTTTCCATCGGACAACACTATAATTCTGTCCATCGGGTTACTCTGTGTTTTTCTTGTTGGGCAACACTGTGACTTTTCTCTTCGGTAATGCTATGCATTTTCTCGTTCGGTAACACTACAAATTTTCTCTTTTAATCTATCCATTGGTGTGCACTCTGTCGGTGTATATAGTCACTTTGTGAATACTTGACTTATATGCATTATTGAAAGCATAGCCTTTGATTCATTGGTTCTTTGAAGTCTTTAGCATTATGTCCATGACCATACAGATTATATCAAGTTGACATCAATGAAAATACAATACATTAACTGATTTAATGCCTTGCATGATCATCAACTCAACATCTTCAGACATTCAATCAGTTACATGTCATCAACCCTTATGTCTCCCTATGTTCTAAACTGTTGTGTGCACACTATAACTTAATTGGGACTCTTTCTACGTTTGAAATAGTTGTATGATTAATTTTGAGGAGTTGATGGGGAATGAATACTTGAAAGATCTTATTTTCTTAAAAGGTCACATCAAATAATATAAACATAAATGACATACGCCACTCTTTTCAAATGATTATAACACATTCAATGCTGACATAACCCAATTGATGATTAGACATGACATTCAAGTATGACCCCCCACCCCCCCAACTTAAATTGATGAATATGTCCTATTGTGGATGGTGATACGTAGGACTAGGGCCATGTGATAGAAGCATATATACAAAATTGAAATAAAATTATGAATCAAAGTATAATAAGTAACCACATATTGCATGTGTACCTATCACTTGCATTGTCATCAGTTGAAATGCACATTCCTTTATGTCATTAATTGAAAGTGATGGTTAAAAAGGTGGTGATGAGTTGATGATGTGGAAGAAAAAGAGAATGGTACAGAGGAATGGATTTTATTTTGGAAGAAATTAATTCCACATAATGTAGAACCATTTATTATTTGAATTTTGGATGAAGTCATTTTTAAGAAGAAGGAAGTTGAACACTGGGTCCTATTTCTTCAGGTGCAGAAACTTCAGTTGACTAGTAATTTGAGAATTGTTGTAAGAAGATGAATGTACTTGCAAGTTTTGATACAACTTCAACCAATGACCGTTAACAAGTAGTTTAAACTAGACTAAATAAATGGTGGCTAGTTGAATGGCTCCATTATCATACACATTGTTAATTTCATATGATCCTAGCCAGTGGGTTGGAACTTACCATGATTATGCTAATATCTGGAGTCGTAAAGAAGAGCCTAGTCACTAGGTTTGAATTTTTTGTCCTTGATATAATGATAATGCCAAAGATTCCTATACTTTTGATTGATTTCTATGCATTGTAGGGTAGACTACCTAAACTCATTGAAAGAATTTAGCTACAGGATCATCTCTTGTTGTGCAGTGGTAGAATCAATGGAGAGGGTAAGGGTTGTCCTTAGAGTTTTATGCTCAAATTCAACTGGCAAAACAACCTCTTTACCATAGAACAATTCAAATGGTGTGAAACATGTTGTGGTTTTCCTTGTCATTCTATATGCCCAAATTTCTTCTGTAGTGTAGTTTCCCATTCTTTTTTGTGAAGTGCAAATTTCTTTGTGAGAATAGACTCAATTTCTCTATTTATGACTTTGACCTGGTCATTAGATTTAGGGTGATAAGGTGAAGAATTTTGGTGCCTAATATTTGTATTCATTGACCAAGGTTGTAATTAATGCAGAGTTGAAGTATGTTCCATAGTCAATAACTATTTTCCTTGGGATTCCATACTTAGTAAATATTTCTTCATAGAGGAATTCAAAAACCATATTGTCTCTTTCATTCTTCATAGGTCTAGATTCAACCCATTTTGTAGCATAGTCTGTGTTTACTAGAATATATGACTTCCTAATTGAGGATGGCTCAATGGGTCCTATGAAATCTAGTCCCCATTTGTCAAATAAAGTCACCAACACCTGGGGAAATAAAGGCATCTCATCAGACTTGATTGGCCTTCTCATTCTCTGGCACCTATCACATTTCTTTGTGTATTTTGTTTCATCTTTGGGTAATGTTGGCCAATAATATCATGTATTGAGAATCTTCATGGTTGTTTGTTTAGTTGCAAAAAGGCCACCACATGGTTCATCATGGAAAGTATGTTGGATATTGTATGTCTCATCTTCTCTTACACACATTCTCATGACTTGGTCTGGTCTAGTGTAGAACATGCATTCTACTAGCCATGAGAAAATGAATCTTTTTTCTACAAGCAGTCTTTGTTCCTTTGGTGAAAAGTGAGAAGGAGTCTTTCCAACAACTAAATAATTGGTGATGTATGCATAACAAAGATGGTGAGAAGATATAGAAAAAATATCATCTAGAAATGTATCTTTAATGGTTGTAGGATCATTTGTTACTTGCAAACGAGATAGGAATTCAGCCACCATATTTGCCTTCCCAGGTTGATCAACAATGGTGATGTTAGTTTCTTGCATTAGTAGCAAAAAGTGTGCTAACCTCCTTGTAATATAAGGTTTTTTCATGGGATATTTGATGGCTACATGATCTTATTGGATGAAAATTTCATACCATGTGATGTAATGCCTGAATTTGTTGATGCCATATATTACTGCTAGCATTTATTTTTCAGTGACAGTATAGTTGAACTCAACTTCTTGTAGATTCTTACTAACATAATAAATGACATGTTCAATTGATCCTTCCTTCTAGCCTAAGACTGACCCTACAACATAGTCTAAGGTATATTTATTTATATGGAATGGAAATGACCAGTCAGGTCCTCTTAACACAAGAGCTTGTGTTAGAATTGTTTTAAGGCTTGCAAATGCTTTATCAAAATATATCATCCATTCAAATTTAGATTCCTTCTTCAAAAAATTGTTTAATGGTGCTGCAATTTGACTAAAATCTCTAATGAATATCCTGTAATAACCAGCATGTCCTAAGAAATTCCTAAATTCCTTCTATTTTGCATGAATAAGAAGGTTGGAGATGACATCAATGTTTTATGGATCTACCTAAATTTTAATTACTAAGATATAATTTCCCAACACCACACCCGCCTCCATCATCATGTAGCAATTTTCACTATTAAAAGACAAGTTATGTTCCTGACATCACTGCAAGAATTTTTTCTAAGTTAGTGTGTGCCTCCTCAAAATTTGAGCCATAGGGTGTGAAGTCATCCATGTAAATATCCATACAATTAGAGGAAATGTCATAAAATATGCTTCTGATAGCCTTCTAAAATGTTGCTAAAGAATTGCAGAAACAAAAAGGTAAGCCAAGATAGGAAAAAGTTCCCTAGGGGCATGTAAATGTTTTATTATCCTGATCCTCTAGAGCAATCTTAATCTGGCTATAGCCACAAAACCCATCCAAAAATGAAAAATATTTCTTACCTACCAAGTTATCTAGAACTTGATCATTAAAGGGAACATAAAAGTGATCTTGTTGAATTACTGAAAGAGGGCGTGAATCAAAAATAGTGAATCTCTTAAACCTTAAAACTTAAACTCTGATTCAACTTGGTATGACAAACTACAACAGTAACCAAATCACCAATAACTTCAATAAATGAACCAACAAGTTAAGTAAACATGCACAATAAACATTCAACACATATAACACCATTATTTAATGAGGAAACCCAATTTGGGAAAAACCTCCATGGGAATTGTCACCCACAAATGAAAATACTCTTATGAAGTACACTCAGTTAAAAACCAATATTGTTAAAGGTTGCAATGCACATTGTCAAATGTGACCTTGTTAGAGGATTTACCTTAGATTTGTTAATATCTTCACCTTGTTAGGAGTGGCCTAGTTAAAGGGCTTTGAACACTCTTTTAGAATGTCATATTTCATAAGGATTTTACAAAAATTAGATTGTTAAGTCCACTCGGGAAAGAGATTCATCTGCTACAAATTTTAATAAGAAACAATAAATAATTTGAACTGCAATACTGCAACTACCTCTTGCTTGATCAGATCCCTTATGCACTCTTTGACTATTGGCATCAACACTTCATTTGTCTCTTCTCTAGACTCAAATTTCACCTTTTCTTCCTCATTGCTACACTCGGTAGCACATCCACACTTCAACTGACCAACCTATCTATCTTTCAATTTCATCCTTTATATAGACTCTAGTTTTTCCTCTTAATCTCCTTGATTAGGTTTTCCTTAAATTACTCTCAGCTATAAGATCAATTTTTTGAACTGACTTAGTGAACTTGATGCTCGGTGAACCACATTAGCATCACCTCAAAACTTGAACTTTTATTAGAAGTGGTACCATCACTTTTGGCACTTAATCTTTACCATAGATCATCACCTTGAATTTTCCTTGTTGTAGATCTCTGTAACTATCTCTACTTTGTCCTTGGAATCTTCTAGATAATTGTGTATCTTCATTAAATGTTGATATGATCCTTGTTCCATGTTCAGTGACCAATATTCATATACTTGGTGTCTTGGATTTCTCTCAGTGTCTTGGTATTTTGGTATCTTACCAACAAACACTTCCCTTTACCAACAGATTTCATCCTACTCGGTAGCTTAACTATTTCCTTTACCGACTTGACCAATTTTCTTTACCAAATTGATAACATCAAATGTAAAGTAGAAAATAGCTATACTAATATTATCTTATCATTGTCTAATTTGTATTAATTTCTTAATTAAATTATACTTTGAAAGATATGGTTATTCAATATGAACTATAAATCAATTGCTTGACATCAAAGACAAAATAAAAATGATCTAATCCTTCCTACCATTTTGTATACCTATGATCTCGGTCTTCATCATCATCACCATCATTTGAGTAACAATCTCTCTCTTTGGCATTGATGGCAACATTGTCAATTGATGATGGCATACTCTAATATCTCTATTCTATTTTTTCTCCATCTAAGATGCTTGTTCTTGTTCTCCTTCTATGTATTCATTTCACATTCTATCTTTTCTCATTTTGTTTGTAATCATCAATCAATTTCCCTCTAACACTTATTCTTTCTTTAATCATCAATCTCACTCACTCTCCCTCTTTGACAATAATGCCAAAGATACATACTCCTAAAAATTGCGTTTAGACAGTAGATCATACCTAGCATGTATTGATAACTCATTGCATACATAATTACTTTTCACAACTTTAGGCATCAGCTAAAGTGTGAACACTAGCATCAAATCACAAAATATATATTCTAATGAATTCTAGAATTGATGCAACATGCATCTTGCAATAGCGAATGTTGGAGAGGGGTAGGACCCTAATTTACCTTTGAGATACTCAAAAGAATCCTTCGGTAGTGGATTGGTGAATATATTTTCTAACAGCTCCTTTGAATTTGCATACTCCAATATCACATTCTTGTCTTGAACTTGTTCTCTCAAGTAATGATACTTGATAGAAATGTATTTGGTCTTAGAATACATTACCAGATTCTTTGATATGTTGGTAGCACTAGTATTATCATAGAAAATAGTACCTGGATCGGTAATCTCCTCTTGCATATCTTCAAGTAGCTATTTAATCCATAAAATATTTGCATAATTCATAGTTGTAGCAACATATTCAGCCTTGATAGTAGACTATGATATACAACTTTGTTTCTTACTCAACAATATCACTAATCTTTCTCCTAATAAGAAAGTTCCTCCACTTGTACTTTTCCTATCATCAATGTTTCTAGAGCAATCAGCATCAGTGTAGACATTCAAATAAAAATCTCATCCTTTCTTGTATAGTAGACCAAACTATTTGGTACCTTTCAGATATCTACATATTCTTTTGACTGCATGTTAGTGAACAGATTTTTCCTTCAAAAATAAAAATATAAATTAACTCTAAATGCCTAGAACGAAGGAAAAAGAGCACTAACAACTAGATAGATTATCATTAAATTGATAATCTTCCTCTGAATTGAGAGGTACAACTCCCTCTTTTAAGATATACAATAAATTAATTAAGATATACATTACCAGATTCTTTGATATGTTGGTAGCACTAGTATTATCATAGAAAATAGTAACTAGATCGGTAATCTCCTCTTGCATATCTTCAAGTAGCTATTTAATCCATACAATATTTGCACAATTCATAGTTGTAGTAACATATTCAGCCTTGATAGTAGACTATGATATAAAAGTTTATTTCTTACTCAACAATATCACTAATCTTTCTCCTAATAAGAAAGTTCCTCCACTTGTACTTTTCCTATCATCAATGTTTCTAGAGCAATCAACATCAGTGTAGACATTCAAATAAAAATCTCATCCTTTCTTGTATAGTAGACCAAAGTATTTGGTACCTTTTAGATATCTACATATTCTTTTGACCGCATGTTAGTGAACAGATTTTTCCTTCAAAAATAAAAATATAAATTAACTCTAAATGCCTAGAACGAAGGAAAAAGAGCACTAACAACTAGATAGATTATCATTAAATTGATAATCTTCCTTTGAATTGAGAGGTACAACTCCCTCTTTTAAGATATACAATAAATTAATTATTGCCTATATCTTTAACCAGAAGACACAAAGGTAGACTAACATTCACCCATCAACATGGCATGAATATAGTTTCAGATTAAAAGACTAAGAGAAGAATAAACAAATGGCCTACATACCACCTATTTAATCTTCCCATAAAAGAGAAACAAAGAGAAGATTTTGTTGGCAAGTGATCAATTTTGTGTAATGTGATTCACTTTTTGGTTGTCATTTATGGAAACACATATGGGTTATAGATCGATTCTTATAAAGAGAAGTTTTGTTGATTCAGGAATTGATGAAGTATAGAAATAAAGATATAGAAGTATTTTGGATATTGAAGATTGAGATTGATGAGTTATGACATGAGAGCTTAGAGGAAGTCAGTATGGGGTATGTATGACTTCCACCTAAGATAAATTTGGTTTTGGTAATGTATATGACAGGTTAGAAAGAATTGAAGATAGACAGACTGCAACATAACACAAAGTTGCTTGCCTTTGAATAGAAACACATTCTGCAATGTATACTCTGCAAACTCACTATGAATGTGATTCTCAAAATTCTGACACACCTTGTATATCTTTGAGAAATTTGTATCTCCCTCATATAGGCCCTTAAAACCTTCAAGTCTTGTACTTTGCAACTGAATCTCTTGGATGGTAAGTAGTCTCCTACTAAGGGCATCTGCAACTTTGTTTTGCACCCCCTTCTTATGTTTTATGGTAAAAGTGTAAGACTGTAGGAATTCCATCCACTTTATATGTCTCAAGCTAAGCTTATCTTGAGTGTTTATTTAACTCACTGCTTGGTTTTCTGTGAAGACAAAAAACTCTTTAGGCAATAGATAATGCCTCCACTTCTTTAAGGCTTGCACAAGAGCATATATCTCCAAGTCATAGGAAGAGTACCTAGACTTATCCTCATTTAGTCTTTCACTAAAAATGGCCATAGGCCTACCTTCTTGGCTTAGGATAGCTCCTACTGCAATGTTGCTTGCATCACACTCAACAATGAATGGTTTGTCAAAACTAGGTAACAAAAATACAGGCTGAGTAGCCACTTCCTACTTTAACCTCTCAAAACCCTCATTAGCTGCCTTGGTCCACACAAACTTTGTTTTCAATCCTCCTTTTATAGTCTCTAGGACTTGAGCACAGATCTCACTGAATCTCCTAATGAACTTCCTCTAGAATTGGGCTAACCCATGGAAGCTCCTAACTTCTGTCCCTATCTTAGGATTAGGCTAGTTCAAGATAGCCTCTACTTTATCTTTATCCATTTTCAAATCACCCTTGGAAACTACAAAGCCAAGGTAGACTAACTCTTCTTTCATGAACTCACTCTTCTCAAGGTTTATGGTGAGTTTCTCCTCCTGCAACTTCTTCAATACTAACTCCAAGTGCTTCATATGATCCTTTTTGGTTTTACTAAATATGAGGATGTCATCTAAATAGACAACTACAAAAAATCCTATATAGTCCTTCAAGACTTCATTCATCACTCTTATAAAGGTGCTTGGTGCATTGGTAATCCCAAAGGGCATAACTAACCATTCATACAAACCCTCTGTAGTCTTAAATGCAAACTTCCACTCATCACCCTCTTTCATCCTAATTTGATAGTACCCACTCTTTAAATCAATTTTAGAGAAGTACTTAAAACCCCCAAGCAATCCATCAAGTCTTCTATTCTAGGAATTGGAAATCTATACCTGATAGTTATTCTATTTATTTCCCTAGAATCAGTACAGTCCTCCACTTACCTCCCTTCTTAGGAGCCAACACCAGTGGGACAACACAAGGGCTGATGCTTTTTCTAATCAATATATGATCCAAAAACTCTTGCACCTGTCTGGCTATCTCCTTATTTTGTTCTAGTGTCATCTTGTACGCAGTTTTGTTCAGCAAGGATGCCCCTGGTATGAAGTCAATCTAATGACTTATCTCCCTCTTTGGTGGTAGTGAAGCTGGTGTACCCTCACAAATTATGTCCTTGAACTGATCCAATAGTTCTCTCACCTCTTTTGGCATAGGTTCTTGCTTATGATTCTCCTCCTCCTTTAGCTTTAAAAAGATTGCATAGCAAACTTCTTCATCTTTCACATGCCTTAGGAATTATTTTCCATTCATCAACATGACACTAGATTCTACCTTCTTCATTATGTCCTCTTCTATCAAAGACTGGATTTTGAAAGTTACCCCATTTTTCTTGAAGGTGTACCTGTTATCCTTCCCATTACGGACATATTCTCTATCATACTGCCATGGTCTTCCAAGCAATAGATGGAAAGCATCCATTGGAAACACATCATGTAGTATTCTATCTTGATACCTTCTAATGGAAAATTCCACCCACACTTATTCATTCACCAAGATGTTTTGACCCTTATTCAATCATGTAAATTTATAGGGACACACATGTGGGATTTTGGTGAGTTTCAACTTCTCTACTGCCTCCTTAGATATGACATTATCTGTTGACCCTGAATCAATGATCACCTTGCACACTTTCCCCAATATCTTTCACTTCACTCTGAAAAGATCCCTCCTCTGATTGTGCTCATCTTTGGTGGGTGTCTTGATTAGGATCCTTCTCAACATGAGGTATTCTCCTTTCTCTGAATATAGACTCACCTTTGATTGTTTAGATCAATCTTATTCTTGGACATAAGCTATCTTCTTCTCCCCTTGTGAGGATGTTGGTTTATCTAGACACCTATATGCAGGATTCCCCATCTATCCACAATTGTAACATTTCATGGAAGAAAAGTGAGAGCTTCTCCCAAACCCTCCTAATCTTCCTATGTCACTGTTGTAAGAACTTCTTCCTCTATAATTGTATCCACCCCTACTACTTGTTTCTTGTCCTTTATTTGAGTATATGGAGTCACTTTGTCCTCTACTATCACTGCCTCTTCCACTTGAACCTCCTCTATGGACACCTCCATTGTCTCTACCCCTTCATCTACTTCTAAAACTAGAATCTTGTTTCTTTTTTAGTTTGTCTTCCACTTTCAAAGCCATTTTAAAACATCTATGAATGGAAGTAAGGGTAAAGAGACTAAGTTCTTCTTGAATGTTCCACCTTAATCCATTAAGGTATCTTTCAACTTTGATGCTCTCTATCTCCTATATTCTTGATCTAAGACAAAGTTTTTGAAATTCCTTGGTATAGGCTAGCACATCTAGGTCTTTTTGCCTAAGGTTCTACCTCTTCTTATGCAGTTGAATATCATAGTCTTCTGGAAGGTAATTCTCCTTCACCTTTGCAACCATTGTCTTCCAATTTGATATGGTCTTCTTTCCCTCTTTCTCTCTTTCTTCCTGCAAGAACTTCCACCATGCAAGTGCTTTCCCTCTTAGCCTTGATTTATCTATCTTCACCTTTTGTGCTTCTATAATCCCATCAGACTCGAAGTGATTCTCCATCCCTTCAAGCCATTCCATAACCATTTCAATGTTCATCTTACTAGAGAATATTGGTATTCCTTCTAGAGCATTCCCACTCAATGCCTTGAGTGCTTTGAGGAATGGTTCCTTAGGTAGAATAGGATTAGGCTTTGGTTCTATTTCCTCTTCTACTAGTTTCTTTCCTTTATCTATACCTTCATACATTTATTCTCTCAACTTGCTGGTAGTCTCTACAACCTCTGCCATCTTAATCTTCATTTCCTCCATTACTTCTTCAAGAAGCCTATTCTTGATTTGTTGCTTTGACAAATCCTTGGCCAACTCTACATTGGTCACCATGATGTTCTCACCTATGGATTCACTCCACTCCATCATTCAATAATCCACTCCCAAGCCTTTCAATGGCTCTGATACCAAGTTGGTGGGGAGCTCCTCTCCTAGAGCCTTCTAGCTCTCTCCAAGACCTTCACTTGGTCCTTCTTAGGGTCTCTTTCTCTACCCCAACTAGAGGATTCTTTCCTAATCCCCAACTCCCTAGGAACTTCCCACCAACTTCAAACTCCTCTCTATTCTTTCTTCCATAGCTTTCTCACATCCATGGCTTCACTAGCCTCCTACTACACTAATAGTGTCAATCTCTTAAGGATTGGTTTCCCAAATCCCCTTAGGTCTAATCCAACCTCTATGGATTCAATTTTGTGAAACCTTCACCCATTTTCCAATCGGGTTCCAAAATCATGTCTTTTAGGCCTTGTAGCCTTTTTAGGCCTATTAGCCCTTCTAATCTCTGAAAATGAGATTTTCCTCCTAAACACTCTTAACAAACCTAGAAACAAACTTTCAACCTCCATTGTTGTTGCACTACTCAGTCACCCTAGCCAGGATAGCTAGTACTCACCTAGGGGCCTGATTATTTTCAAGCTTCCCCTACACACACACACTCCACAAGCCATATGTAAAAATTATATATAAGGCTCTAATGGATTCCAAGTGGTCATAGAGTTTGAACCACAGGAACACCAAAGAAACCCATTCTTTACATAACTAGACCAAAACTGGCCAGTAAACTTGCAAAATACAATAATTTAAAGAAAACCTAACCAAAAAGTACAATCTACTAAACTAATGCCACAAATATCTTAGGAATTACATCTCAGACACTATTCATTCATTCATTCAATCCAATAAAGTGGTGGATGATGGTTCTATAACTTAATTACATTGTCAATTACTTCTTCTCAAAGACCAGTCAGTACAATGTCTAATATAACCATCAGATTAGGGTTGAAATCAACTTATATACTCTTATCCCACCTGTCAAGACCCTCTATTTGGGATTTGGGCACCATCAGAGCCGATTCCTAAAAACTAGGAAATGTTGTCACTACAACTTTAAAAGTTGTCATGACAACTATGACAACTTTTTGTCAAAATGACAATTTTCCCATTTTGAGTGTCCTAATTGGTTCCAAACCTTACCAATTGACCTCAAATGACTAGATAACATTAAAATTTTAAAAATATTCCCTCTTTGGTACTTTGGTCAACCCTTTGACTTTTTAGTTGACTTCTAGGTTCTAGACCCCTAGAATCAACTAGACCTAACAACATACAAACCCTAATCCTTCCTAACTCTAATCAAACCTCAAAACACACTAAGGACTTTATAGATTATTCCTTATTCATAGATGGTTGTCTAAACCAACCTACAATCCAAAATGTCTCAAGATCTTATTAAAGACCTTAGGGTGCTCCTGCACCATCCTCCCCCTACAACAAGAAAGTTAAGGTACCTATGGTTTTAGTAACTCCTCACTAATTCCATGCTTCTTGAGGTCACTCTCAGCTATCCAAGTGAGTTATGAATCTGGTTTCTATCTACACTTCACTAGATGCTCCATATAGACTATGTGTCTTGTCTTCACCCTTGAATCCAATATCTTCTCCACTTGTGGCTTGACTTGTTCCAGAGTCTTGAACTCTCCCATGTCATTATGTACCTCTGTACTGTACTACAAATCATCCATCTCTAACCCCTTATACTTGATCAAATCTTTCACATTGAAGATTGGAGAAATTGACATCTCCTTGGGCAACTCCACCTTATAAGCATTAGGCCCAATACTTAGCCAATATCTTGCAAGGTCCAATTATTTTCATTTGTAGTTTACTAGGTAGACCCTTTTGTATTCTTTCCTTATTTAGGAACACCATTACTAACTCTCCCCTTTCAAACTTCAAATCTCTCCTTCCCTCATCTCTTTTTTTCTTTCAAATTTTGATTGGCCTCCATTAAGGTCTTTTTCACTTGTTCATGAACTTCCTTCATTGATTGTGCGAAATCATCAGCATGCCCACTAACTCCCTCATATCCTTTGAGGTAAATAAGCTCCATCACACTCCTTGGATGTTCCCCATACACAATATCAAATGGACTTTTTCCTGTAGTCTTATTTGTGCTATTATTATAGGCAAATTCTGCCTATGGAATAACTTGCTCCCATCCTTGTCCATATTCCTTTGTCAGACATCTAAGAAAGTTCCCAAGAACTCTATTGATTACTTTAGTCTCCCCATCCATTTGAGGATGATAGGAAAATCCATGAGATAAGTTTGTACCTAGTCTCTTCCATAGGGTCTTCCAAAAGTGACCCATGAACTTCACATCCCTGTCTACAACAATTATCATTAGTAGGCCATGAATCCTCACTATTTCCTTGAATAACAAGTAGGAAATATGGCTGGCATCATGTGTGTTTTTGCATGGTATGAAGTGGCTCATTTGACTAAACCTACCTACCACTACAAACACACTGTCTAAATCAGTTGGAGTCCTAGGTAGCCCCACTATGAAATCCATACTTATGCACTCCCAAGGTCTACTTGGGATGGGTAGTGGATGGTAAATTCCTACATTTGATGAAGTTCCTTTAGCCTTCTAACATATTCTACACTACTCCACATATCTTCTCACTTTGTTCTACATCTTTGGACACCAATAGAACATTTCCACTAGGTCTAATGTCTTATTTAGTCCAAAATGTCCACTTAGGCTTCCATTATGCTTTTCGTGTATGAGGTTCTCCCTCATTGAACCTTTTGGAACACAAAGTTTCTTGCCTTTGAATATAAACCCATTATGCAATGTATCCTATGCAAACTCACTATGATAGTGATTCTCAAAATTCTAACACACCTTGTATATCTCTGAGAAATATGTATCTCCCTCATATAGGCCCTTAAAAACTTCAAATCCTATACTTTGCAACTGAATCTCTTGGATGGTAAGTAGTCACCTACTAAGGGCATCTGTAACTTTGTTTTTCACCCCCTTCTTATGTTTAATTGTAAAAGTGTAAGACTGTAGGAATTATGTCCACTTGATGTGTCTCAAGCTAAGCTTGTCTTGAGTGTTTATGTAACTCATTGCTTGGTTGTCTGTGAAGACAACAAACTCTTTAGGTAATAGATAATGCATCCACTTTTTTAAGGGTTTCACAAGAGAATATAGCTCCAATTCATGGGAAGAATACCTAAACTTAGCCTCATTTAGTCTTTCACTGAAAAAGGCCACAGACCCTCCTTCTTGGCTTAGGACAGCTCCTATTGCAATGCTACTTGTATCACACTCAACAATGACTAGTTTGTAAAAAATAGCTAACAAAAATATAGGCTGAGTAGCCACTTCCTTCTTCAACCTCTCAAACCCCTCATTAGATTTCTTGGTCCACACAATCTTTGCTTTCAATCCTCCTTTTACAGTCTCTAGGACTGGAGCACAAATCTCACTGAATCTCCTAATGAACTTCCTATAGAATTGGGCTAACCCATGGAAGCTCCTAACTTCTATCCCTGTCTTAGGAGTAGGCTAGTTGAAGATAGCCTCTACTTTCTCATTATCCATTTTCAAATCACCCTTGGAAACTACAAATCCAAGGTAGACTAACTCTTCTTTCATGAACTCACTCTTCTCAAGGTTTATCGTGAGTTTATCCTCCTGCAACTTCTTCAACACTAACTCCAAGTGATTCATATGATCCTCTTTGTTTTTAATGAATATGAGGATGTCATATAAATAGAAAACTACAAAAACTCCTATATAGTCCTTCAAGTCTTCATTCATCACCCTCATAAAGGTTCTTAGTGCATTGGTAAGCCCAAAGGGCATAACTAACCATTCATACAACCCCTCTATAGTCTTAAATGCAGACTTCCACTCATCACCCTCTTTCATCCTAATTTGATAGTACCCACTCTTTAAATATATTTTAGAGAAGTACTTAAAACCCCCAAGCAATCCATCAAGTCTTCTATTCTAGGAATTGGAAATCTATGCCTGATAGTTATTCTATTTATTTCCCTAGAATCAATACACATCCTCCACTTACCTCCCATCTTAGGAGCCAACACCACTGGGACAACACAAGGGATGATGCTTTTTCTAATCAATCCTTGATCAAACAACTCTTGCACCTACCTGTATATCTCCTTGTTTTGTTCTAGTGTTATCTTGTATGCAAATTTGTTTGGAAAGGATGCTCCTGGTATGAAGTCAATGTGATGACTTATGTCCCTCTTTGGTGGTAGTGAAGCTGGTGTACCCTCACAAATTATATCCTTGAACTGATTGATTATTTCTCTCACCTTTTTTAGCATAGGAGCTTTCTTATGAGTCTCCTCCTCCTTTGGCTTTAACAAGATTTCATAGCCAACTTCTTCATCTTTCATATCCCTTAGGAATTCTTTTCCATTATTCAACATGGCACTGGATTCTGCCTTCTCCACTATGTCCTCTTCTATCAAAGACTGGATTTTGAAAGTTACCCCATTTTTCTTGAAGGTGTACTTGTTATCCTTTCCATTATGGATAGCTTCTTTGTCATATTGCCATGGTCTTCCAAGCAATAGATGGCGAGCATCCATTGGAAACACATCACATAGTATCCTATCTTAATACTTTCCAACAGAAAATTCTACCCACACTTGTTCATTCACCAAGATGTTTTGACCCTTATTCAACCATGTAACTTTGTAGGGACACACATGGGATTTTGGTGAGTTTCAACTTCTCTACTACCTCCTTAGATATGTCATTATCTATTGACCCTGAATCAATGATCACCTTGCACACTTTCCCCAATTTCTTGCACTTCACTCTAAAAAGAGCCCTCCTTTGCTTGTGCTCATCTTTGGTGGGTGTCTTGATTAGGATCCTTCTCAACATGAGGTGTTGTACTTTCTCTAAATCTAGACTCACCTCTGATTGTTTAGAGAAATCTTCTTCTTGGACATAAGCTATCTTCTTCTCCCCTTGTGAGGATGTTGGCTTATCCAAAAACCTATATGCAGGATGCCCCATCTATCCACAGTTGGAACATTTCATCGAAGAAAAGTGAGAGCTTCTCCCAAAACCTCCTGATCTTCCTCTATCACTATTGCAACAACTTTTTCCTTTGTTATTGTATCCACCCCTACTTCTTGTTTCTTGTCCTTTCTCTGAGTATATGGAGTCACTTTTTCCTCTACTATCACTGCCTCTTCCACTTGAACCTCCTATATGGATGCCTCTATTGTCTCTACCCCTTCCTCTACTCCTAGAACTAGAATCTTGTTTCTTTTTTAGTTTCTCTTCCACTTGCAAATCAATTTGAAAACAACTATGAATGAAAGTCAGGGTAAAGAGACTAAGTTCTTCTTGAATGTTCCACCTTAATCCATTAAGCTATCTTGCAACTTTGATGCTCTCTGTCTCCTTGATTCTTGATCTAAGACAAAGTTTTTGAAATTCCTCGGTATAGGCTGGCACATCTAGGTCATTTTTCCTAAGGTTCTTCCTCTTCTTATGTAGTTGAATATCATATTCTTCTGGAAGGTAATTCTCCTTCACCTTTGCAACCATTGTCTTCCAATTTGATATGGGCTTCTCTCCCTCTTTCTCTCTTTCTTCCTGCAAGAACTTCCACCATGTAAGTGCTTTCCCTCTTAGCCTTGATTTGGCTATCTTCACCTTTTGTGCTTCTACAATCCCATAAAACTTGAAGTGATTCTCCATCCCTTCAAGCCATTCCATAACCATTTCAGTGTCAATCTTACCAGAGAATACTAGTATTCCTTCTAGAGCCTTCCCACTCAATGCCTTGAGTGCTTTGAGGAATGGTTCCTTAGGTAGAAGAGGATCAGGCTCTGGTTCTATTTCCTCTTCTACTGGTTTCTTTCCTTTGTCTATCCCTTCTCACATTTCTTCTCTTAACTTGCTGGCAGTCTCTACAACCTTTGCCATCTTAGTCTTCATTTCCTCGATTGGTTCTCCAAGAAGCCTATTCTTGATTTGTTTCTTTGACAAATCCTTGGCCAACTCTGCATTGGTCACCATGATGTTCTCACCTATGGATTCACTCCACTTTGTCATGCACTAATCCACTCCCAAGCCTTTCAATGGCTCTAATACCAATTTGGTGGGGAGTTCCTCTCCTAGATCCTTCTAGCTCTCTCCAAGACCTTCACTTGGTCCTTCTTTGTTGTCTCTTTATCTACCCTAACTAGAGGATTCTTTCCTAATCCCCAACTCCCTAGGAACTTCCCACCAACTTCAAACTCCTCTCTATTGTCTCCTCCATAGCTTTCTCACATCCATGGCTTCACTAGCCTCCTGCTACACTAATAGTGTCAATCTCTTAAGGATTGGTTTCCCAACTCCCCTTAGGCCTAATCCAATCTCTATGGATTCAATTTTGTGAAACCTTCACCCATTTTTGATTCGGGTTCCAAAATCATGTCTTTTAGGCCTTGTAGCCTTTTTAGGCCTATTAGCCCTCCTAATCTCTGAAAATGAGATTTTCCTCCTAAACACTCTTAACAAACCTAGAAACAAAAAACATATTCCTTATGGGTTTTTCTTCCCCTTTAAGATTTTCTAGGTCTCTGGTCTCAACTCTGTCTGTACAATGGACTTCTACCAAACTCCTAAAAATAAGGGTTTCTAGGGCATGAAGACTGGTCTAGTTTCTTGATCTTCTTCCACTGATCTAATGAGTTCCTCCTTTCATCAAAAGGTCTGCACCTCATGCCCATACACTCCTCTATTATAGATTGGCACATACCAATCAACTTGCAACCTCCATTGTTTCTGCATTACTCAATCACCCTAGCCAGAATAGCTAGTACTCACCTAGGGTCTTATTGTTTTCAACCTTCCCCTACACAAACACACTCCATAAGACATATGTACAATTTATATACAAGGCTCTAATGGATTCCAAGTGGTCATGGAGTTTTAACCATGGGAACACCAAAGAAACCCATTCTTTACATAACTGGACCAAAACTGGCTAGTGAACTTGAAAAATACAATAATTTAAACAAAACCTAAACAATCTACTAAAATAATGCCACAAAGATCTTAGGAATTACATTTTAGACATTATTCATTCATTTATTCAATCCATTCAATCCAATAAAGTGGTGGATGATGGTTCTATAACTTAATTACATTGTCAATTGCTTCTTCTCAAACACCAGTCCATATAATGTCCAATATAACCATCATATTAGGGTTGAAATCACCTTATATATTATTATCCCACCTATCTAGACCCTTTGGTCAGGATTTGGGCACCATAAGAAATGTTTTCATGGCAACTTTAAAAGTTGTCATGAAAACTTTGACAACTTTTTGTCAAAATGATAATTTTCCCATTTTGAGAGTCCTAATTGGTTCCAAACCTTACCAATTGACCTCAAATGACTAGATAACATTAAAAACTTAAAAATATTCCCACTTTGGGACTTTGGTCAACCTTTTGACTTTTGAGTTCACTTCTAGGTTCTAGACCCCTAGAATCAACTAGACCTAACAAAATACAGACCCTAATCCTTCCTAACTCTAATCACACCTCAAAACACAATAGGGACTTTATAGATTAGTCCTTATTCATGGATGGTTGGCTAAAAAAAACTAAAATCTAAAATGTCTCAAGATCTTATTAAAGACCTTAGGGTGTTCCTACACCAAAGAGAGACTGTAGAGGTAATGCCCCTTTTATAACTTTTTCTGGTTATTGTTTTAATTGCAATGGATATGGGAACAAGAAGCAGAATGCATGAAACCTAATCAACATTGATAAAAAAAAGACAATGGAAGAGAACCTATATTGAAACCTACATTCTACAAATGTAATAAAATTGGACACATTGCAAGGTACTTTAAGATGCAAGTTAATCAGGAAAGAAGACCTCCTATATGTTACAAGTGCAATAATCCAAGACATATAGTGATGTTTTGTAGGTATAATGGAGTAAAATATAGAAGAGTACCACCTCCTATAAATTCATAGAAGATTGAAAGTGATATTGGCAAGAGTGTTGCAGATTTGAAGAATGAGTTTAATAATTGTTTTAAGAAAGTAGAAGATAATAGCAGTGGTAAGATTTGGAAGATCAAGGAAACTAGTGAGACACTAGTTCAGGGAGAGACAATAGACACTACTAGATATTTGCCTGATGGTAGCAAAGTAGAATTGACCTAATTGGCCGATCATGGCCTTAGGGGGAGCATTGGATATAGACATCAAAATATATCCTACCCTAAAAATTTTTAATTGAGCTCGAGCAAGATTAGGTATGAACTTGGTTGACATCCTGAAATATACATCTAAGAGCGCAACATCTGCGGATGCATATATTATGATTGCAAGATTTAAAACCGACTGGATAGTATTGAGTAAAGTAAAATTTATGACTTAAAATTGTATAAAGCACCATTCGATGAAAAATCTCTTTACCATTTGATGAAGAGAAACCTAAGGAGATCAAAGAGAGAAGGAACTCAATCTATTCTATAATTGTTGTGTGTGATCGATTGAAGCAAAAATTGGAATTCAGAGGAAGAAAGGTATTTACATCATCTAGATATGGATGCACCAATTATTTTTGATGTTGTAGATTGACCTAGGTACAAATTTAAGAAACATCCGTTCAAGTCCTGTGAAGAGGATCCCGAAGGAGCATTTTCTCTAACCCTTCACGGTGTATTACACATAGAAGATATTAGGGCTTACATACATTGTAAGTATGATATACTTGGCACTGATGATATTTTCACTAAGATGGAGCATATGATTGAGAAAGGATTTATGAAAGAAGAATACAAACACATTGATCAATTGAGCATAATGAAAATTCTGGAGTTGTGTGAATTCAATGAAATTGAATGGATCAAGATACTATTAAGAAAAGTACATGATCAATTCATTTGGATAGGTGATCAACCTTTGAAGATTCGTAGTGACCTAATTCATGAAATTACTAGATTGGACAATACTAGAATCATTCCTATTATGGAAAAACATGTAAAGAAAGAAGTTGAAACCCTAACTCACTCTAAATGAGACAGGCAGGAAATGACCATGAATGACATCTTTCAAGAAAGATGTGAGGCTAACTGATATGATACTTGGATATAAATTCTACTACAGTAGTAGACCTAACTCAATATATGCAGGAGTTATCATGATGGCATGGAGAATGGTGAAGGAAAATGTGAAATATAACCTATGCGAAGTACTGGCACAATGATTTTTGGAGAATTTCAAACTAATAAAGAAAGATAGAACTAAGACCTTTAGATTTGGCTCACTATTGATGCATGTGTTTATACAAATTGAGCACAAATTTCCTATCTTTCACCCTAGTGGTTGGAAAATAGGGATACCTATAGGTATTCTAATTTCACAGAGCTAAAAAAGACAGAATAGTAGATGGGTTGATGGGGAATTGTTTGTTATGATCAAGATCCTTCAGAGACAAATGAAAACCAGGTACATTATACATGAGGATATTGTTGAAAAATACAAGGATACAATTCGTTTCATAGTTGAAATTGATTATGTATGTTTTAAAGTGGTCACACCTAGAAAGAAATGGTGTTATCCCATGGGTTATGAAGTAAGTTCAGAGGTACTTACCATGAAAGTTGAATATGTTCTTCAATCATAAGTTGATATATCAGAAGAAAGATGGGGATCATATGAGGAAAAGTCAGCTAAGGTGAGAGAGGAACAAAATAGAGGTTTGAGGAAAATAAAAATTGAAAACCTTGTGCATGAATGTGGTGTAAAAGAAGGATTGGAAGAAGAAGAACTGAAAGAAGTGAAAAAGAAAATTACAGAAAAATCTCTTAGATTGGAAAGTGCTAGAACTGTAGCCCTTCCCACTCTTGAGGTAGTAATGGTAGACAGTCCACCTCCTCCATCATAGTAGACATCACAAACTGAGAACATTACTCCTAGAGTAAACACCATATCTAGCAAGCTGATATCACCTAAAGAATAGAGCACGATGAGAGAAGAGAAGAAAAATAAGAAGCACATATGGAATCCTAACATGAAGATGATAGAGAAGAGAGCCATAGAATAAGGTAAACTAGTCACAATTGACAGATACTATGATATGTATGGAGATTCAGACAAATTTAAGATTGAAGAAATTGTGATTGATCATTTACTTACTTTCAAGAAGAATCTATTGGAAATTGAAGGAAGTATACCTAAAGACTTGTATGGGAGATTGGAGACAAGAAAACACTTAGCACAGATTGAGGATGATACAATCAGGAATTAGGAAATTGATAACATGTTTCTTGTAATATCCTTACAAGAAAGTGAAATAATATTCAAGTAATTGAAACCTTTGCTAAGGACTAACTTAATATTGTTGAAAATCATGGCGAGGAAGTAAGATGAAGTCACTGAGGAAACTCAAAAGGAATGAGAGAAAACATTGATGAACACTACTTTTGACAAGCCTCCACCTCCTAAGACCACTTCTCCTACACAATTAGGAATGGGAGAAAGCTCAAAAGTAGCTGAGACAAATGCTGAGAAAAGAGTAGATTCACAACCATATTTCTATGTTTTTGGTATGCCAGTGACACTTGACACATCACAAGATGAAAAGGATCCATTTGCAGGGAATGTGGACAACACTATAGCAGATGAAGCAGAACAAAAAGAGGAAGTAGAGTAGAAAAAGGAAGAAGAACATAAGATAGAACAACAAGAGAATGAACATAAAGAGGTAAACACATCTTCTATCTCGTTGTTGGAAAGAAAAGATGTTAATGTTGATAGCATGGATGAGGATGAGTTGGTTAAATTGGCTTTTACTCCACTATAAAAAGTTAAGGAAATATTAGAACAGAAAGGTGACAAAAAGGCTAAAGTGATTACAAGGGCAATTGATACTATGAAAAAATTGCTTCTAGTACCTATTGTTTTCAAGCACAAAGATGACATTGAAAATATGAGAATAACACTTGATGAATTTGATGGACATTATGAAAATTTGATAAAGATTGCAGAGGAGAAGGTAGAGAAGAACTATTCAGAAAAGAAGCTATCATAATTTTGCAAGTCCATCACATGGGACTTAGGCATTGTGAAAAATTGTTTGACAAATACAAAGAGCTACATTGGACATGGAAGAAAACTGTTTAGTTACTGCATGAATCCTATTAGGCATGTTCAGAATGTTGAAGACATTATTGCCAAAGAGAGGGAAACTCTGAATAGTATGATGGATAGTTGTGAAACATCTTCACAATCTGTAATAGATTTAGACAAGGAAGTCACAATAATTTTGGCAAAACTTAGTGTATTGGATATTGAGAAAGGGAGAGTATCGACAAGATTTAATTTGCTGAAGAGTTTAATCACTCCTAAGCTATCTATACTTGAGGTACATCTGTCAAACTTGGAGAAAGTGACATATTCATTAACTAAATCTATGCCCATAGAATTGAAATAAGCTGAGACCGCATCATTTGCATTGAAAGGAATAATTCATATTAGTCAAATATTGTTCAAATCATGGAGTATAGAAGTGAAGATCTTTGAAGATTCCTTTCAAGATATTCTGAAACTGGTAAGACATCACTAAATCCTAATATTTTATATGCACCTTTGTCATTGTTGTCAAAGGGAGAGAAGTGAGAAGAAAAAAAATATATAGGAGAAGAGAAGAAAATGGGAGAAGAGACAAGAAGAGGAAGGAGAGAATATATAGGAGTCAGTTTTGTTTTTGTTACAACACTTATTCATTTTTTTAAAGTGTTGTTGCAACACTTATTCATTTTTTTTAAGTGTTGCCATCAATGCCAAAGGGAGAGATTGTTGGCAAGTGATCGATTTTGTGTAATGTGATTCAATTTTTGGTTTTCATTTATGGAAACACATCTGGTTTATAGATCAATTCCTATAAAGATAAGTTTTGCTGATTTAGAAATTGACTAAGTATAAAAGCAGAGATACATAAGTATTTTGGATATCGAAGATTGAGATCGATGAGTTATGACATGCAAGATTAGAGGAAGACAATATGGGGTATGTGTGATCTCCACCTAAGATCTATTTGGTTTTGGTAATGTCTATGATGAGTTAGAAATAATTGAATATAGACAAACTGTAGCAGAACAACGATACAAAGCAGTTGGACAGTAGCAATGATTAAGGGAGTATGACATGGACTCCTTGCAATTGGAGTTGGATTATGGTTGATGATAACCTATACTTTGACTATGAAAGAGCATTGAATATGCATTTAATTTTTACTTTATTAAATTTATTTTGTATTAGAAGGTGACTATGTAATATCTACATTGAGAGCCGACTTGGTGAAAGAAAAAGATATTTATGAAAGATTGTTTTGTGAAAACAAATACAGAGGAATGTGTATTATTTTGTGTGGAAGATGTGAATTGTAGAGCAGAGGATGACAAAGATCACTGATGAGTTATAAATAGGAACCATCTAATCATTAGAGATGCTTGTTATTGTTCATTACTAAGAACATTTTATAACAGAATTCTATTGTAGAGTTGTATGCTTAGCTGGCCCCTAACAAGTTTTTGTGAACCTTTAACAGGGTTGTAATTCCTTTAACAAGGAAATGTACTATGTAATATTGAGCTCCTAGAAGGGCTAGGTATCCTAATAGGGACACTATAATTTAGTGCATGCTTGTGGGTATCATCCCCACAGGGGTTTTCCCTTGGCCAGGGTTTCCTCGAAAACAAAATATGGTGTTATGAGTTCTGTTTCATTTTCTTATGTTCTTTTTATTACTGCAATTTTATGGTTAATGTTTAAATGGTTGAAGAATTTAATTAAGTTCAGTAATACTGATTCACCCCCCTCTCAGTATTATCCAATCCTAATATATTTATCATTTTATTTTGCATATATGAATGAACAAAACCTACAGATTTATAATACAAGCATACGCTTGATAGAATAGAACATGACAATATCTAGAAACAAAATAAAGCAACCCAACAGACTGATTTCAATCAGAGAAATATATTCAAACCAACAAATTTGATATGTATATTCCTCTTTGTTTTTAAATACATAACAAAATGATCAACAAATCGTTTCATCCCTGCACCATAAACAATTTTGCAACATCAAAAAAAAAAATAATAATAATTCCCTCCTCTCTCTATTACAATTGCATAACTAAAAAAATCACATTGTCTTCCCCCAATGACCAACTGAATTTTGGAAAAAGAACCCTATTTCTTTGAAAAGTCTTCTCTTTAATAGAGAATTCTGGAAATTCCTCCTTCCCGTAACCTTTCAGTTTTTTAAAGCATAACTGATTCTTCAAAATTATTTTCCTTCTTTTTACTCTCATGGATTTATCCTTTTTATGACTTCTCTTTATTATAATGTTGTTTTTAAACATATACAACTTTATAATAAAATATTAATGAGTAGAGATAATAAAAAACTATAATGTATGACCTTTTCTTTTACAACTCGCAGCTTTTTGATAGACCTGTACTCTATCAACTATAAATTTTGACTCGGACCGTAGTTTGAAAATCACTCTGATGATAATTTATAAGACTAGATTGTGAAAATTATATCACAAACTGAGCAAAATCCAACGGTCAAATAAAAAGTTATTCCCCTCGCATTGAGACTAATTTTCTATTGAAAAACAAACTCTTCAAATTTATGGTCACAAACTGCTTATGCATCAAGCTGCTCAATTCTGTAGCTTCCAATGAGGTTTCCAATAATTTAATAATATTTTCTCTCCACAATTTTTCTTAGTGGAACCAAGAAATCAAATTTCATCACCTATTTTTGAACTAGAAATTGGGTCCACAAAACCAATGCTGCCACTTTGTGATTGCATTTTGAACTTTTGAAATTTGAACTTCAAAGTTGAAATGGAAAGTTCAAAATGAAAAAATTTGTCTTCCCTTCATTCATCACTTTTTCCTTTCTCTTCCATTCCCAATTTGAATGTGCATTTGGAATTTTGAACTCTTTGAAACAAAACCAACGAGTTGCTTGCAACTTTGAACATGAATCTGTATTTTTGAACATTGAATTTGAACTTTGAAATTTGAACCTCGGAGTTCAAATTGAACCATCGAATTTGAACTTTGAAATTTTGAAATTTAAACTTTGGAGTTCAAATGGAAAGTTCAAAATGACAAAATTTGCATAAATTTTTAATGATAGCTCCGTTTCTCATGAAATTTTAACCGTAAGATAAATGAGCCATGTAGAGCATAACCTAGAAATCATTTTAGCATAGGACATATAAACATTATGATTTAATTGTTTTGGAAGGTAGGAGAGGTCCATGTGCATCCTCAATAGATATAACCAAGCTTTTAAATATTAAAATACTAGTAATAGCTAGTTTTCCTGATTTACGGGCATTAAGCATGAGAAAAAATATAGGGGTAACATTGGCTCTGATTGGGGAGTAGAACTATAAAGGACTAGGATAATCCAAAGTGTCTTTAGGTAAGACCAGTGCCTAGCATCCATTGGGTAATAGATGTAAAGAAAGACAGAACACATGTAGCTGCTTACAGATGGGTGGAGGGGAGTAGAGAAATGAAAAAGCCAAAACCAACACCACAAGAAAGAAACTCACACCATAACACCTAAACTAACAACACAAAAAAAATGACTAAATATGTGCATGGTCACAAGACCCTACTAAAATATTTACAAGACTAATTATGCAAACCCATTAACCGAATGCGAGAAAAAAATACCTTTATGGAATAATGGATTGTGGCCATGTGATGTGACCTGAAATATCTGCCATCTGGAAACTCCTTCAAAGCCAAATCTATGATTTATTGAATACAACAAATATATGTAGGTATATTCACATCCAAATAACCATTTATCATAAAAAATTTATGAATCTTCTTGAGGTCCATGCAAAGTGTCACTCAACCAATTTTCTAGTTCTGGCTGAAAAAAATAATGCCCAAAAACTTCTAGAAAAAGGGTTGCATCATCCTCATAATCACTAATATTAAGACCATCATTCTTGAGAGAATTTTCAACATTTAAATCAACCTTGAAATAAAGAGAGGTTTCATCAAGCATGTGTTCAATTATGTCTATAAACCTTTCATTGCTCTTAACTACAACTGAAGCTAAAAATTCTTTATCAAAGGCCAAGGCATGAAACAAATTAATACTTGAATTACTTGTGCTCAACTCTTCTTGTCTTATGGATGACAAAAACTGATCTATGACTTCTTCTTGATAAAGAAAAGTGTGGTCCAAATTGGTCACCAATTCATAGGGCTGCAACGCTTCATCAGCTTGGTCATCATCTAACCTTTTGTTTATCTTAGAATCTTTTCTTTCAAAAAGATTTTCAGAATTTGGAAAATCTTTGCCAAAGCATGATATCACCTTATCTTTATTAAAAGCTTCATTTGAAAAATTAGAATAAAATGATTCTAAGATATGTTCATCCAAGACTTTTGAATGAAAATAATTATTCATACCATTTTCTTCTGAAAAATGAAAAGTTGCATATTCTGGCTGAAAATTTTCATCTTCAAGATCATCCAAAACAAGCTGATTTTCATTAATTTTAAATCTGAAAATCTCCATTTTTGGTGAAGAAAAAGAGTCCAATAAATTTTCATCATCCAGGCTCACAACTTATTTATCATTTTCTTGATCATCTTTATCTTTGCCAACAACAACCAAAAATCTTCTTTGCACATGCATTTCTTCTTTAGCCCATCCTTCATGCATGGTGAAAAAAATATAGATTCCTCCTCTTCAGATTGATGTGATATCTTCCTTGACTACTGATTACATGTTGGTGGTTTCACCATCGTAGGTGTGAAATATTATTTCCTAAGATTAGAGAAAATATAAGAAATTGGTCTTTCAATCTCTATTTTTCCCTTTGGTGTCTTTGTTGCAGCCAAAACATTTTGATCAATTTTTTAAGGTTGTAATACCTTTGATGCACACAATTTAGCAAAAGACCAGATCTATGATCTTCAGTGGGAATTAACTTGTTCTTTTTAGATTCACAAATGCTTCCTTTGAAGACATTCCAAAGATATTGCTGCATCTGGTCACTTTCACCATTTAACTCTTCAGCTATAGGTTTTTCTTGGATTGTTTTCTTGGCTTGATTTCTTGTTCACTAAAGAATGAAATTTTTTGTGAATTGAAAGATTCTGAAGTAGCTGGAACTTCATCCTCATCAACTCTCAATTCTTCTTTAAGCTACAATATTATTTTCTTGTGAGCTTGCAGCTAATGCGTTCTTTCTTCCAACTCTTTCAACTTGTGAAATCTTGCACAAATACTCCTTCATATCAGTGTAGATGCATGGTCATCTTCTATGTTTTTTGTCATTTTTACATCCTCTAAGATACTTTTTAGGAATAACAGTCCACAAGAAAATTGAGAGGGGGGGTGAATGAGTTGTGATATAGATTATTAAACTTTAAACTTTATAAACCAAATCTGCAGATGTAAATGATAAGACTGTAAATGCCAACACCATAACACAATATTTTTTGTCAAGGAAACCCTGTTAAAGATAAAACCCCAGTGGGAATTGACACCCACAAATAATGTACTGAGAGTATAGTATCCTTGTTAAAATATTTAGCCCTGTTAGGAGCTTGTTACAAAATTACAATACATAGTCCCTGTTAGGAGACAAACCCTATTAGGAGACAAACCTTGTTAAGAGTCAAAAGAAATAGTAGGCTCCCTACCAAGACACACTACCCAAATAAGGTTAAAGACACCCTCAAGGATTTACATTCTGAATAAGTGTATAAAGAAAATACACAATCCTGTGAACTATTTGATAGAAACTATCTTTGCTTGGTAAGTTCCAATGAAGTACTATTCTCATAAACTCTTCTCTACATCCAGTAACCAAAAAAGCCTCGTATATTTCACCTCTTATTCCCTTTTAATCCCTATCACATCTTTTCAAAAGAAAAGATCACTCATATATACCCTCTTACAATAATTCATTAGGTTGGCTAGTTAAGCTTTCCTAATACACAAATAATTAATTATGTCGGCCAATTAAGGCTTTCCAATATACAAATAATTATTTGACCCCTTGTTAATATACACATGGTACCTATAAAAAGTAAACATCATTTATAATCCATTAATTATTCTTCTAGATCTGCAATCCACGCTCACATTTCATTTCACACACTACATGTTTGAAGTCGGCCAACAAATAGGTCTCCTTTCAGAATACACGCCACATCTGATGTACTAGTAACCAAAAAAATATCAAACTCAACCCATTACTCCAACATATGTCATCTATCCACCAGTAAGCTTGCATCATCTGAAATTTCTTTTCCAAAATGTTATACCAGAAACAAAGAGACCTGCTCTATCTAGAATCACAGTTACAGTCCATAAATCAATCTTCACCAGATCAACTGTAACATCCTCAATATGAAAAATAAATCCAAGCAACCTTAGGAATAAGGTAAAAACACATCCTTCTACATAAATCCAACTTCGATCATTCTAAATCATCTGTACAGTGTCTATACACTTCTGCCAGTCAAGTAGCCAGTCTATCCTCTCCATAGAAATATATGTTGACATCAGTGACAAAACATGAATATCAACAACATGATCAGTAACCAAAACTAATATCATCCAACAATCTCCCCCTTTGGAATTCATGGCAACATATGGGAAAATCCATATGCATCAACCCAAAAGTACTCTCTCAATACAATCTTCTCAATATCCTCAACACAAATCTCTCAAAATAGTAGGGATTTTCACATAGATTCCTTCCCCCTTTGGCAGCAATGGAAAAGGGTGCCATAGTGTAATCCAATGTAAAAGATCACCCAAACGTACTCCATAGTGTTCTCCTATGATCACTCCCCCTAAGGAGTAGATCCATACATCAAGTCCAGAGAATGATATAGCGCTGAGATCCACAAGACTGATGTACATCTGCATCATTTAATTACCACTGGGAGGGGCCACCACCCCAAGCATTCCTCTGAGATATTCAAAATTATCTTTTGGAAAAGGTTTAGTAAATATATCAGTTATTTGTTCCTTTGTGCTGATATACTCCTGTTTAATCTCTTTATCTGCTACCTTCTCCCTCAAGAAATGATACTTGATAGAAATATGTTTAATCTTTGAATGCATTACAAGATTCTTCAAATATTCACTGTACTAGTGTTATCACAATGGATAACCACTGGTTCTTTCAAAATTATTCCAATGTCCTTTAGCATTTGTTTCATCCAAACAACTTGTGTACAGTTTATTGTAGTAGCAACATACTCTAACTAAGCAGTAGATTAAGCAATACAGTTCTGATTCTTACTCAACCAAGAAACCAATCTTTTTCTAAGGGAAAATTCACCACCACTTGTACTCTTCTTTTCATCCACATTACCTACCCAATCAACATCAGTATAAGCCTGCAAAGTAAAATCTTCTAATTTTTCATACCATAATCCATATTCTATTGTCCCTTTCAAATATCTAAAAATCCCTTTTACAATAGAAAAATGTGTCTCTTTAGGATCTGCCTGATATCTAGCCACAATTCCAACTACATTTATAATATCTGGTCTAGTGTGAGTTAGATATTGTAGACCTCCAATCATTGATTTGTACTTTTTATGAACAATACTTTGAGTATCATCATTATTAGTCAATTTTTTTCTAGTCACCATAGGTGTCCCAACAGGTTTATATTTTTCCATTCCAAACTTTTTCAACATTTCCTTAAGGTACTTGGTCTGAGATATAAAAATTCCATTCTTACTCTGATTAATTTGCAAATCAAGAAAAAATTTCATCTCACCAATCATTGACATCTCAAATTCATTTTCCATTTCTTTAGCAAACTTCTTACTCATCTTATCATTGCCTCCAAAAATGATATCATGTTTCTAGTCACCATAGGTGTCCCAACAGGTTTATATTTTTCCATTCCAAACTTTTTCAACATTTCCTTAAGGTACTTGGTTTGAGATATAAAAATTCCATTCTTACTCTGATTAATTTGCAAATCAAGAAAAAATTTCATCTCACCAATCATTGACATCTCAAATTCATTTTCCATTTCTTTAGAAAACTTCTTACTCATCTTATCATTGCCTCCAAAAATGATATCATCAAAAAAAAAATCTACAATTAAGATTCCATCTTCATTAGTTCTCAAATATAAATTATTGTCTGCATTACCTTTTTTGAAACCAAGACGAAGTAGATATTTGTCCAGTCTTACATACCATGCTCTTGGTACCTGTTTCAGTCCATACAATGCCTTCTTCAATCTACAAACCATTTTTTCATCATTTTTCAAAGGAAATCCATTAGGTTTTTCAATGTAAACTTCTTCCTCTAGATCACCATTCAAGAATGCTAACTTCACAACCATCTGATGAACCTTAAAGTCTTTATGTGTAGCATAAGAAAGAAATAATCTCACAAATTCCAATCAAGAAACAAGATAAAATGTTTCTTCATAGTCTATTCCTTCTTATTGTGAGTATCCTTTACATACTAGTCTTGCTTTGTTTCTTACCACTATTCCTTCCTCATCCATCTTATTTCTGAAAACCCATTTAGTACCAATCACATTTTTTTTCTTAGGTATTGGATACAATTCCTAAGTATTGTTTTTCTTTATCCGTTCAAGTTTTTCTTCCATAGCTTTAGTCCAAGATTCATCTCTACATGCTTCATCAGTAGTCTTTGGATCAACTTGAGAAATCAAACAAATTTCATCTCTATCTCTAGATCTAGTCATCATGCCTTTATTTGCATCACCAATAATTTGATCTTCAGGATGGTTCTTCTTAACACAGCTTGGTGTCTTCAATATCTTAGTAGCTTCAGTCTGTTCATCTTCAATCTCATTGTCAATAATCAATGATTCTTTAGGTTTAGTATTAACCTATTTCACTTCTATAATCTGACCATGTAGTCATATATCCTTTCCTAAATCTAAATCTTTTCATCTATCCTTGGATTCGTGTTTTCAATCACCTTTCTCAATCTTAGATTGAAACATTTATATGCTTTACTCTTAGTGGAATAACCAAGAAATATTCCTTCATCACTTCTAGCATCAAACTTTCCTATCTCATCACATCTCTTGATATAACATTTTCTACCAAATATTCTAAAATATTTTATAGTAGGTGTATGATCAAACCATAATTCATAATGAGTCTTACTTGTACATTCTCTAATCTGAATTCTATTTAGTGTGTACACACAAGTCCCAAATACTTCTCTCCAGTGAACATGTGACACATTTACTTCCAACAACATAGTCCTTGTAGCATCTAATATAGTTCTATTTGTTTTCTCTACTATCCCATTATGTTGTAGAGTTCTAGGGGCTGATGTCTATTTGTATATTCCTTGCTCTTCACATTTTGTATTAAATACCTCTGATGTAAACACCTCCTCTGTCTAATCTCTAACACTTGATCTTCATACCAGATTCATTCTCAACTTTTTCTTTAAATAACTTGAATTTGTCAAATGCTTCAGATTTCTCTCTCAAATATGTAATCCACATCATTCTAGAAAAGTCATCAACAAATAGTATAAAGTACCTTTCACCATAGTAAGATCTTGTTCGTGTAGGACCACATAGATCTATATGTACCAGATCCAACTTCCATTTTTCTGAATAAGCTTTGATTTTGACAGTGCTTCTAGTCTGCTTCCCCATAACACACTCTCTACACATAGTGTTAGATGGCTTTACAATCTTAGGTATATCTCTTACTACTTTTTTCATACTTGCCTTCACAATGTTATCAAAGTTAACATGACAAAATATTCTATGCCATTATCAACTTTCATCAACCTTCACAATAAAACAAGAAGCTTCAGAAGCATTTAATTCAAGTACATTACCTATGGATTTAGTACCATATGCGATCAAGTCTCCTGCTTTACTTCTGATAGCGCATTTCCCATCAATAAATTTCAATTGATAACCCTTGTCTACTAACTGTCCAACACTCAACAAATTATTCTTAAGTCCATCAACAAGTAATACATTATCAGTGTTACTCTTTCCATCCAAAGAAATAGACCCAACTCCAATAATAAGCTTAGGAGTATTGTCACCAAATATGATAACACCACCATCATGTCTTTTCAAACTCATAAACTTGTTTTTATCTCTAGTCATATGATGTGAAAAACCACTATGTATAACCCATTCAAATTTTTTTTCAACTCGGGATACTAATGCCTTTTCTTCATGTATAGGTTCATCATCCTTAATAGAAATAAATCTAATTTAATCATAGTCACTATCATCATCATCACATATATCCTCACTAGCATAATAACATTCCTTATCTTTTGAATACTTATACTTGAAAAACTTAGGTTTGTGCTTTGGAATTCTTGTAGGACATCTAGATGCAAAATGACCAATATTGTTACATGAAAAGCATTTCAAAGGTAATTTGCCTTCAAAATTTCCCTTACCTCTCTTTTATCTTCTAGAAATTAGTGCCAAAACTTCATCTAGATTTCTTTTTTCTTCCTATGACTATTCCCATTCATCTTCATAGGCTCCAAGTTCTTCTCTTAGATCATTACTGCTGGTGCTTGCATTTCCAGATAAGGTCTTTTTTTTCTTGTGCACGGTTGCCTTGAATGCTGACTCAACTTTAGGCAAAGTGTCTCCCAATTTTGTGGCCTCAAATGTAGTTAAATTTCCAATCAACATCTCTCTGGTAAAGTTCAGTGTCAAAGGTATAATATCCTCTATAGCTCATACTTTGGTTCTATATTTAGGTGTCAAAGATCTAAGTATCTTCGCAATCACTTCTTCCTCACTATAAGTTCCTCCAGGGTTTCTAATACTAGTAACCACTTTAGTAATTATCTGTCCATATGCCCTAATGTTCTGATCTTCTATCATCTTCAGTGATTCCATCTTTGTCTTCCAGTTTTGTAGCTTTACATGCTTCGTAAACTTGTCTCCAATATATAATGCTTCTAATCTTGACAAGATCTCATGTGCAGAATCCAATTCCTTTACTTTTGTGAATTCTCCTTCTGAAAGTGCGCTGATCAACGATTCCCTAGCAACCATATTACATGAGAATAACTTCTTTTGATCTTTAGTAGCCTTCTCTAATTCATCCTTAGTCGCTATCTTTTCATTATTCTTTGTGATCATCTGGTAATCAATTCCCAAACATAGCAAATGTGTTCTCATCTCGTTCTGCCAACTGTCAAAGTTTTCAGGATCAAACTTTGGACTATCCTTCCTATAGTAATTCATCTTTAGGATCACCTCAAGCTATTAAAATTTATCTCTAAGGACCACAAAATCTAATACTAATTATTTTGAATAACAATCCACAAGACAGCTGAGAGGGGGGGTGAATCAGTTGTGATATAGATTATTAAACTTTAAACTTTATAAACCAAATCTACAGATGTAAATGATAACAGAGTAAATGACAACACCATAACACAATATTTGTCATCGAGGAAACCCTGTTAAAGGTAAAACCCCAGTGGGAATTAACAACCACAAATAATATACTGAGAGTATAGTATCCCTATTAAAAGATTTAGCCCTGTTAGGAGCTTATTACAACATCACAGTACATAGTCCCTTTTAGGAGACAGACCCTATTAGGAGTAAAAAGAAATAGTAGGCTCACTGCCAAGGCACACTTCCCAAAGAAGGTTAAATCCACCCTCAAGGATTTTGATGCAGAGGCATCTCAACTCAACCCTAGATCATTATGGAAAATTTCATAACATTGTAATGTCTTAGTTCTTTTGAATTTCATGGGGCCATGTTTAAGAGGTGATTAAATAAATTAAAAGTACATTATAATGTGTTAAACGAGTGGGAATGCCTAAAATAGCATTGTAATTAATGAAAGAATGAGAATATCGGTGCTTTTCAAAACTACCTTCGAAATCTCCATAAAGGGAGACAAATGTAACTGAAAAGGATGATTTGAGGAGAGTCACAAGATAGTAAAGAAGAGAGAACAAAAAGATTAGAGGAAAAGAGTCGGCTCTCTGGCCTTCAGCCAGAGAGCCATGCATGTCAAATGTATGCATTTTGTACTCCTTGTGTTAGTTTCAATAGAATGGAGTCTTTAAAATTTCATATGTCTCTCTTCCATAGTAAAGACAAGTTTAAAGACGTATGTCATTGCAATTCGGTTAGTAGATGTTTAGTATTTTTGGGTCTTTAATCAAGAAACCAGTGGGTGAATGAATCGGGTTCTTGAGTGTGTTTTAAATGGTAGTAAATAGTTTTTTTCTAATGTATCGGTTCTCTCTAATAGTCCCGATCCATGGGATGATGCAAGTTAGTTTGTTTAGCAAAGAATGGATTCAAAACCGTTTACTAACGCTGAGAAGTTTTTTTAAGTTTGCAACAATTTTTATCCACGTATGTTCATGTGGCAACCAACTTGCATGTTGGAAAAAATTCCCTCCAAGCCCATGGCGCCTGCAAAGAAGAAGGTGGCGGATATTGTTATACCATGTGGATGCCATGCATTGGTCATCATGGTAGAAGAAACTGTGAGATACTTGGTTGCCGAGCTATGTGTGTTTGGTACAACTGAATGATATCAATTATCATTCCTACAGCGACCAGCGAGTTCCATCATTGTGTTTGAGCAATGTATGGCTCGGGTTTGAACTAGGAAAGGTGGTAAACTCAGGTTCCGCAAAGAAGAAAGGTGGCAAGTTTTGTATACATGTATGGTGACAGCGAGTTAGATGAGTGTGAGGGTAGCAGTGACCCGAGAGGTAGAGCCGAGATGTATGTTTATAAATCATCATGGGTGAGGTGGAGAGTTTGTTCTCACTACAAAGGACGAGCTAAGTGAGTTTGTTCATTGTGGTAAATGGAATTAATGACCATAAATTTTCGTTGAAGGGAGTTGGTTAGTAAAAAGAATCACTGACTATGGGTGACTCAAGGTTCTCATATGCAGATTGAAGAAGGATAACGAAAGAGTTTTCAGCGTTGAGAACATGTGTTGATTCCTCTGCATCAGATTGGTATCAGAGCAAGTGAAAGGTCTGGGCAGAATAAAGATTTGAGTTTTAAGTTTTCTAATGAGTTTTGGTTGCAGGTGTATGTCCACTAGCTGCAAGTAGACAGATATGGAGATCTGTCATGGGGGGCCATAGAGATGGTCCAAGGGCCTGCGCGAGAGGTCTAGTTGCATGCCAAAAGACTTAGGGCAAGGAGGAAAGAAGGACTCCTAAGTGAGGCATATTGGTGGTTGGAGCAGCAGCATTGGAGAGTGGATTGAAGCAACACCTTGAGCAGCAACCAGCAAGTACTCCATTAATGGGAGGCACTTTCAACATCAGAGTGTGTAGCAGAAGCATGAGCACACCTTGTCCAGTGCATTTCCATAGGGACATGGAAATCTTTGAAGTCCAGGAGTATGATGCAGAGGCATCTCAACTCAACCCTAGATCATTATGGAAAATTTCATAACATTGTAATGTCTTAGTTCTTTCAAATTTCGTGGGGCCATGTTTAAGAGATGATTAAATAAATTAAAAGTACATTATAATGTGTTAAACGAGTGGGAATTCCTAAAATAGCATTGTAATTAATGAAAGAATGAGAATATCAGTGTTTTTCATAACTACCTTCGAAATCTCCATAAAGGGAGACAAATGTAACTGAAAAGGATGATTTGAGGAGAGTCACAAGATAGTATAGAAGAGAGAACAAAAAGATTAGAGCAAAAGAGTCGGCTCTCTGGCCTTCAGCCATGCATGTCAAATGTATGCAATTTGTACTCCTTGTGTTAGTTTCAATAGAATGGAGTCTTTAAAATCTCATATGTCTCTCTTCCATAGTAAAGACAAGTCTAAAGACGTATGTCATTGCAATTCAGTTAGTAGATGTTTAGTATTTTCAGGTCTTTAATCAAGAAACCAGTGGGTGAATGAATTGGGTTCTTGAGTGGGTTTTAAATGGTAGTAAATAGTTTTTTGCTAATGTATCAGTTCTCTCTAACAGTCCCGATCCATGGGATGATGCAAGTTAGTTTGTTTAGCAAAGAATGGATTCAAAACCATTTACTAACGCTGAGAAGTTTTTTTAAGTTTGCAACAGTTTTTATCCACGTATGTTCTTGTGGCAACCAACTTGCATGTTGGAAAAAATTCCCTCCAAGCCCACGGTGCCTGCGAAGAAGAAGGTGGCAGATATTGTTATACCATGTGGATGCCATGCATTGGTCATCATGGTAGAAGAAACTGCGAGATACTTGGTTGCTGAGCTGTGTGTGTTTGGTACAACTGAATGATATCAATTATCATTCTTGCAGCGACCAGCGAGTTCCATCATTGTGTTTGAGAAATGTATGGCTCGGGTTTGAACTAGGAAAGGTGGTAAACTCGGGTTCCGCAAAGAAGAAAGGTGGCAAGTTTTGTATACATGTATGGTGACAGTGAGTTAGCTGAGTGTGAGGGTAGCAGTGACCCGAGAGGTAGAGCCGAGATGTATGTTTATAAATCATCATGGGTGAGGTGGAGAGTTTTTTCTCACTACAAAGGCCGAGCTAAGTGAGTTTGTTCATTGTGGTAAATGGAATTAATGACCATAAATTATCGTTGAAGGGAGTTGGTTAGTAAAAAGAATCACTGACTATGGGTGACTTGAGGTTCTCATATGCAGATTGAAGAAGGATAACGAAAGAGTTTGCAGTGTTGAGAACGTGTGTTGATTCCTCCACATCAGATTTACAATAAAAACAAGTGTATAAAGAAAATACACAATCCAATGAATTGTCTCATAGAAACTATCTTTGCTTGGTCAATTCCAATGAAGTACTCTTCTCATAAACTCTTCTCTACATCTAGCAACCAAACAAGCCTCGCAACTTTCACTTCTTATTCCCTTTTAATATTTGTCACATCTTTTCAAAAGGAAATATCACTCATATATACCCTCTTAAAATAATTCATTAGGTCAGCTAGTTAAGCTTTCCTAATACACAAATAATTAATTAGGTCAGCCAATTAAGGCTTTCCAATATAAAAATAATTATTTGACCCCTTGATAAGATATAGATGATACCTATAACAAGTAAAAATAATTTATAATCCATTAATTATGCTTCCAGATCTGCAATCCACACTCAAATTTCATTTTACACACTACATGTCTGAAGTTAGCTAGGAAATAGGGCTCCTTCATAATACACGCCATAGATGACATCACTAGTAACCAAACAACAATCAAACTCAACCCATTAATCTAACATATGTCAGCTATCCACCAGTAAGTTTGCATCATCTGAAATATATTTGCCAAAAAGATATACCAGAAACATAGAGAGCTTCTCTATCCAGAATCACAGTTACAGTCTAGAAACCAGTCTTCACCGAATTAACTGTAACATCCTCAATATGAAACATAAAGCCAAGCAACCTTAGGAACAAGGTCAAAAAACATCCTTCTGCATAAATCCAACTTTGATCATTCTGAATCATCTGTACAGTGTCTATACACTTCTGCTAGTCAAGTAGCCAGTCTGTCCTCTCCACAGAAATATATGTTGACATCAGTGACAACATGAATATCTACAACATGATCAGTAACCAAAACTGATATCATCCAACAATAATTCCTTTGCAGTGATCCCAAAAGCCATGCAACACTTTATCATCTATTTCAAGAATTTCAAGGATGGTAGGGTCTTCTCTTTTCCCTTTTCTCATAGCTCTTGGATTGAGCATGATATTTTACATAGAGTCACCAATCTCTTTACACAGAGATATTTTAAAAATTTGAGGATAAAAATATACACTAATCTTTGATTCTGAATCCCCAGTAGAATCACCAAAAATCCATTAGTGAACAGATTTGTCCTTCAAAAATAAAATATAAATTAACTCCAAATGCCCAAAATGAAGGACAAAGAGCACTAACAGCTAGATATATTATCATTAAATTGATAATATTCCTCTAAATTGAGAGGTACAACTCCCTCTTTTAAGATATACAATGAATTAATTATTGACTATGTCTTTAACCAGAAGACACTAAGGCAGAATACCATTCACCCATCAACATGGCATGAATGCAGTTTAGGATTAAAAGACTAAGAGAAGAATAAACAAATAGCCTACATACCACCTATTTAAGCTTCCCATAACAGAGAAACAAAGAGAAGATTTATCATTTCATTTTGCATATATGAATGCACAAAACCTACAGGTAAAAGCACAATAATCTGTCACCCTTTTACAAAGGAAAAGGTTAACAACACCAAAACTGTAAAACTTCAAGGGCATAAAAGTTACATTTATGTTGAGAATTTGAAGATGATGTAAATTGATGAAATGTGTGAAATAGGATTAATTATATGCCTATAAATGTTTTTTAAAAATTGGACTAAAATTAATATGTTTTTTGAAATTTTCAGGTCTACTTTTCATTTCCTAAAAAATACTGTAAATCAGGGAGTTTACTTCCCATCAAATCATTATAAATAAAAACATTATTTTTTCCTCTAATTTTAGAATATGTTTTAGATGACATGTATATCTAGTGCAAAAGAAAATAAAGAAGTGTTTTTGATGTATAGTTTTCCAGTTATAAGTATTCAAAGTCTAACTTGCTTGAAATCAATCATTTTTGTCTCCTGCTATTTTTCCCCCATCAAAACTATACCAAAAACCAAATAAATTACATATTATTGAAGAGGAATCTCTTCTCTAGTGTTATCTATGATTTGAAAATTTTCTGAATTGGTTTAGAATTTTATTTATATTATCCAAATCAACGACTTTTGAAATCTTTAATAACCTACATGTAGTTTTTAACAAATTTGTTTAATGTTTTGTAGTCAAAACAATATAAAATTTATATGTCAAGAATCATAGTTCCGAGATCTAGAAAAGGGTACTTTTAATTTTTTGACATTGTTTAGTTTGAGCAGAGAAAAATCTAGCAGAAGTGCAAACTTGTTGATTTGATGTGTTTTTTGGATTTTTGGTTGCCAACATGGCATGCCACCTAGGAAAACTCGGCCGAGTCTAACTCAGCCGAGTAGGACTCTACCATTTCAGACTAGGCTGAGTAGGACTTGACCAAGTCAGACTGGGCCAAGTACCCTTAGTGGTCAGCCACCCACGAGCGGTCGCATGGATGACCCACCCTTTCAATTTGAAGGGTACATATAAAAGTTTTTTTTTTTAAACAAATATCAATTTCAAAATTAAATCCTTATTTCAAAATATACGGGGTTTTGAAGCTAGGAGTCATTTTTTTGAGGAAGATACAAAGGCATTTTGTGACTAGAGGAGTGTGACTTTGCAAGTTTTTTAATCAAGAAGGATTCAAGAAAAAAATGTTTTTGCTTCCATTTGAGCAATGGGAAATAAAAGGACTAGAACAAGGAAATATGATTGTAAAAGGGATGACCAAATGAAAGGTCATACAAAACTTATTAAAGAGAAACCAGTCAATGTTGAAGAAGAACCTATCAATGTTGAAGAAGAACCTATCGATGTTGAAGAAGGTGTAGCTCAAATAGGGGAGGATATTGGTAGTAGTTGAGGTATACATATTTATTCTACAATGCAAAATTTGATGGAGATGAATGAGGAATCACTTGTCAGTCAAATTGCACTGGAGCACCTGATACCTGAAAGCACTATTAAATTGTATCTCAAAAACAAGTGGAAGGAATATTTTGAGGATAAAACTTTGGTGGGAAAAGCACAATTATTTGCAAAGTTATTCAGGAAAAGAGAAATGACTCCGATTTTGGAGTTTTTGGGTGTTGATAATAGGAAAATTGTACAAGGAGGTCAAGTAAAAGAAACAATAATTGAAAATTTGCAAGATGCATTGAACGTTGTTAATAGGAAAAATCATGGAGGATCTAATTCAAATGATACTAGAAGAGCGTTGATGACTATGATTTCTAGTAAGAGATTGACACAGAAATAAAGTTCAAGCAGTTTTTTATTTACTCAAGGTATCTCAAAGAACTATTCTGAGATATATTAGGAAGAGAAATGTGTTGGATATGAACATTGAAAACAATTGGGTACAGATTTGTAGAGTTCCTTGAAAAGACAAAACTTCTGAAGATGTAAGAAGACAAGTAATTGAATTTTGGACCAACCACTCTCATGTTTCTTCTAATAGAAGGGACACTATAAAGATTAAAGATGAAGAGATCAGTATGAAGATTTCACATCCAAACCCTTTTGTCGATACTACACAAAGTGAACTATTTGAAACATTCAAACAAGAATTTTAAAATATGAAAATATGTTAGAGAATGTTTGAGGTGTTGCATCCTTTCTTCGTATGCATAAATAAGGTTAATGAAACATGTTGTTTTTGAAATCATGTTGAGTTTCACTTATACTTGCAATCATATAAAAAGGTTATGGCAGTACTTAATCTATATATGGTTCTTGGAAGTACACCAAAATTTGTGAAATCAATTTTATGTGATAAGTTAGAAGAATCAGATGAATTCAATGTCCAATGTATAAAAAATGAATGTAATGATTATGGAAATTTACATAAATTTCCTTTAAAATTTGATAATATTGATGTTACAACACCAGTCCAGTGGAAGAGATTTGAATATGAGAAATACCAAATGAAGATAGGACAAGAATAAAAAAATTGCATTGAAGGAGAGTGAACTACTGTACCTTCAGTTCATGGATAGATTTCAATCTATGATTTATTCACATATCCAACATTGTCATTGTGCATGACGACAAGCTAAACAATTTTGTGATTCCAAAAATTGTTTTCCAACTAGTTGTATTCATTCAGTTGTAGATTTTGCAGAGAACTACATTCTCTCCTAAAATAGAGCTCCAAAGTCAATATTATCATTCTGATCAAGTTGCAATATTTTTCCATGTGAGCTATAGACATGCACGATTTGTTTTGGATGAGATAGAAAGTATAGATCAAAATGAATGCATTATCATCAAGGAGGTTCATTTCTATATCAGCGATGATAAGGTTCATGAGAGGAGCTATGTGGCTCATTGTTTCGGCATGGTTTTACATAATTTTGTGAGTTGCAACATAAATGCTTCACAACACTGGATATGGTCTGATGGGTGTGCGGGTAAGTAAACTTGAATTAAATTTTCTTAAATAGTATTTCAATTATATTATCTAGATATATTTTTAAATTATATATATATATATATATAAAGTGTTTTAAAGTTTTTACACATGATTGTGCAGGTCAATTTAAATCTGCAAAAGCCTTTAATTGGTTAGCCATGCAATATACTAGACGCAATGTTAAGTTTCTTTGGAACTTCTTTGAAAGTGGACATGGAAAAGGAGAGCATGATGGAGTAGGAGCATGTGTGAAGTGTGCACTCTGACAACATGAACATCAAGGTATGTATACATTTTCAATAATCAATTTGTTTGTAGTATACTATATATATGTATGTGTGTGAAATTTAATCTTCATTTGATAGTTTGAATAAACTAATTTTATATTTACATGTACTTTAAATTGTTAAATATATTTAAGTAACATGATAGAGAATGCAAAGAAAATTGTTGAATGGTGTCAAAATCATTTCGCTACTCGAGACACAAAACACAAAAAAGGTTACTTTTGCGAAGTGATAGATATTTAAAACTAAATAATTTTTCAAACTCAAATTCTAAAAACTAAATTATCTCTAAGGTACATGTGCATTTCACATTTTTCATAATTGAATTGAGCCGATCTAACTTGTTTTAGAGATTTTTCTTGTAGAATCAAAATAGATCAATAACTTACCAACTCTATAACTCCCAACTCCTGATTCTAACAAGACAAAGTCTAATTAACGAGGATAAAAATTCCTCCTTCACTTTGAGTTCCACATCACTCAGGTGGGTATTACCTAATCTGCACACACATAAATCCTTTTTGACAAATACAAGCTTGCAGATATATAACTATGGAATAGTTTTCAAACACTTTAGGTAACAAATACCTCAATATTTTGTCAAGTATTATGAAATATTCCATTTGCATAGAGTATGTCTAACAACTAGAGCAATCCTAACTCCTAACAACATGAAATGGAAATTATTTTCAATTATGTTTTGGTTATTGGATCTTTGAAATACCCCATGTATTTCATAGACTAGTGCCTTATCCAATAGGCATCCGAGTTAAACATAACATTGCAAAGAAGATCATGAATAAAGGAAAACAAAATAGTTTGATATGTCTATATGCCTTACATAAGACATACCCTATCAACCAAGTTCTACTTATGAATCCACATGTGTATTAAAATATGCAACTCCCTACTCAAAGAATTTAACCCTCCCCTTGGAAGAGACCTTGGAATAAACAATACATTAATCAACATCCACTAAAAGACAAGATTGGCATACCCTTGATATTCCAACTCATACACACTTAAAGACAAATCTTAAATCACAATCATTCCTTAAATGACTCTATTGATGATCAACACAAGACAAGAGTAAAACGTCCTTAATGCTTTATTCTCTATGATTCAAAAAACATAATAGAGACAACTTGATATCATAACAACAATATTGAATTTTATTCATAAGGAAGCTGTTACAATGATGTTCTTCCCTGAAACATAAAGGATACAAGAACACCCTATATGCATAGATAAGGGAAAATATATACAGAAGATACCACACTTGGAACCTACTCTAAAATTATACAGAGAAATTAAACGAAGTCTGAAACCCCCAAAATAGAGTAGAAAAAAGAACCCTTACAAAAAAGAAAAGAGGGATACAAATAGAAGAAGGAATAACCTAAAACTTATGTTTGATTCACACCTCTCCTTCTTTAAATCTGATTTTTACTTATCCTCAATTCTCCACTAAATTTATCTTTCTTCAAAAAGATCTGAAAATACAATTTGATCTCCATCTGACACTTCAAAATCTGATTTTATTTGTCTTTTCCAAAATTTGACTCCACCAAAGAAATATGATCTTATCCAACATCTGTCTCTTCTTGCAATCAATCACTTCAACAAATCTGATTTCATTTTTCTTCAAAATATGATCTCATTTTCCTCTGAGAAAATCCTCCGCGAATGCTTCTTTTCAAGCTTTGCACTAAAATATATTTCACCAGACTATGTAAAAATACTATGCTGAACTTGCACATTACTTTAATTTTTTTGCATTTTTATATCTTTGTCTATGCAATTTTAAATTTATTTGCCCTTTAACTTTCTTCATAGACTATAATCATTTAAATTCATCTTATCTTTTAAATCCTTCACATTTTCTTTCTCTTCCTTTGAAATTCTCTTTTATGCATATTCTTTCCCCCAGAGCTCACCAGATTTGGACACTTGGGAAGCTCTGATTCGCTGCTCCTAACTAGCCCTAAGAACTCTTCCTCTAACCCTAGTTCACTTGGATATTTGGAGACAAGCCAGTCTCTAGATCTTTGAAAGATTTCCTTAACCATGATTAGATCTAGAGACTTGGAGACATACCTTAGTCTCTAAGTCTCCCAATAAACTCCAACTAAACCTTACTTTGACCATGGTTCGCCTGGCTAGTGCATCTCTAAATCTATGAATCCTTTTCTTAACCCTGGGTTTGTTGTAATACTTAAGGTGAGCCTTTGATTTGGATCTCCATCAGATGGTTCGGTCATAATCTCTCAAGGTTTGGCACTTAGTTATTTGCATTTGGAGATCTGGTGCATCGGTTAGTTGACTACTATCTCTGAGTCTCAGAAGGAAACTGACTTAACCATTAACATCTAACGACCTCGTACATGGTTAGTTAACTTCTAGCCAATGAATCTTTGATGCTATCTGACTTAATCGCTAGCATCTAGTGACTTGGTGCATGGTTAGTCTGGCTGTTATCTCTGACTCTATGAAGGTTATCCTTGATTGCAGTTACTTCTTGATACTTCATGCATTGTCACCATGTGTCCTTCACATCACCAACCATCTAGCACCAGTTGCATGCCACATTTCTGCCAGCCCATCTCCAAAATTTCATATCAATCATATGGGTGTGCTTCCCAATGCACCACCTACATGCACATGGAGAGCCTCCTTATCCTTCTCACAATACACTATGTTTGGCCTTTACCTTTTATACATCTCAAATATCCTTCCCACCACTAATGAGGGATTAAACTTCTGCATATTTTAAAGCCTTTTATGCCTTGGCACCCAAAATTTGGGCCCGCCACGTAAATCATTCCTCTAGCCAAGGGGCTCACCAAGGAGCCTCTTGGTTTCATATTAGAACTAATAACTGTGCACTAGAATATAAAAATGTTTTAAAAGTGCCAAACCCAGTGCATGTGGGATAATTAACTTTGCATTTTCAAGTTTTTAAAGCTCCTCTTCTTCATGTTGCGCTGGACTTCCTTTAATAATATCTCCTAAAATCACCTTCTGCAACTTTCACTTAGATTTAATAGTGCAGTAGTTGATTGTTTTAATATTTTTTTCATAAACTTATGCAACGTATCCTCCAAAATTAGTGCAGACACCTATTGTCTCCAATGCGCAGGCTTTGGCTCACATACACTTGCCATTAGTATTTGGATTTGCTCAAAACATAAGCCCCTCAAAATTGTGCATGGGCTCCCTCCACCTTTGTTGTTCTTCATAGGACATGTTGTATTTCATTTTTATGCATATGGTATTTTCTTTTGGTCCAAACACTGTCATCTCCTTTTGTATTTCACAGACTTAGCACAACATTATCTTACTATTCACATTGCATTTCATTGATTGTTATAGGTCTCCTTTGTTCTGCGCAAGACTCCCCCAAATAGCTGAGTGGGCCTTTGGTCTTGGGAATATGCCTTGGCACATTAAATTTGTCAATTTGTATTGGCATTGAACTTTATAATGTTTGCCAATGTGTTGCGCAACAACTCCACCATTGTTTTCAGCTCAACCTCTATCTTTATTTATTTAAAACACATGCCAATTGCATTGTTTAAAATTTAAAACATAGCACCTAAAGAAAATTGTGCATTCAAGTTTTTTTAAAATCTTTTGAATATTGCATCCTTCCCTCATGCACAAGCTCTTATACATTTTCAAATCCTCTTGTTTTAAGACACTCACCATTGAAGTTTGCATTCAAAGTTGCATTTGTTTAAAGGTTTATAAGCCTTTTCTTACTTACACTGATCTCATGGATTGTATTTTCCAATTGCATACTGGTTTTGAAAATGTTTAAAACATTCTCCCAATTCGAGGACTTCCCACTTCACATCATCTCAATGTCTTAAGAAACAATACAATTTTCACCGAGATATGCTTTAATGACTTTAAATTCTACACTTTGCAATCCTCCTTTGTCTTTAGTCAGAAAGTTCATGTGCCTATGATATACTCCCATATCCTTTAATTTACCGAAATATAGTCTACTGTGCACTCAAGTCACAAGACACTGAACTGGCGGCCTTCACAATCACTTCTAACATTTTTGCAAACTGATCTCATTAATGGAAACTAGCCTCTGTAACTGGCTAAATAACCCCCTGTAGCTCTCAAATCTAGAAGATGTGGAGTCTTTCATGTTTACTAATAGTCTGCAAAAACATATCTTCATGACTCTTCTTGAGGAAAGATATTTTAATCTCCCAAGTTGATGATTTTCACAAACTGCAAATGCATTTGTCAAAACACATGCAAAGCACTTCAGATTCACTTCTTGTAAACTAATCAAAACATTTCTGAGGCTTAACCACTAATAAAGGTAGTACACTTACATGAAAGGAGTATAGATCCATAACTATCATCCTAAGACAACCATCTGACACAAAGCTATAACCCTCTAAAAATGACTATCTTGTAAACTTTATTCTGTCCATCACTGGAAATCTGCATTAACTACTTTTAGTTTTGATTTCACAAACCAATCAAAAGAGACTCTTATAGTATGAACCTTTAAACATGGATTCACTTTCATATATGGATTATGAAACTTCTACTATCTTTCTCTAATGATCAACTGGCATTTATTATTACATCTCAAAGTCAATCACTTAAAAACTCTTTGAGCTTTAACACAGTAAAATGCAAAAACTAGATTTGGAATAAACTGGGCAAAGTGGTCAAATGGATTGACAAAGGTCTGAAAATCTTCAAAGACATTCACTTCTAGGTTTACAATGCAGGGGAACTTTCAATTCTTCAATATCTTGGACTGGACACAAATGGTGGGACCTCAAAGTAAGGCACTTAGAAATCTACACTTATACAATTGGTAGACCAGAATAAAATGCAAACAGAATGGCTTAAGAAAAGTTATCAAATGAGCTCACAAGGGTCTAAAAATGGGGATAGAGACTCATTTCCATGCCTACAAAATAATGAAAAAACCCTTATGTCTTGAGTAAAAACCAGGCATTAGATACAAGCCTCCAAAGTGGGTCACTTAGGAAAATATGAATAAGTGCAAAGTGCAGATTTGGGCACACACCTCCAAATGGCCACCTCCAAAACATGTCAAAACAGAAAACCAATAGCTGAAACCCATTATAATTTCTAAATGAAGGGTGAGGAACACATCCCCCAAGTGGTTTCTCATGAAAAACATCAGGTCACTTGCTACCTGCATCCAAACTTGACTTCTCACAAAAGATTTTTAGGGAAGCAACTTACACTTCGAGAAATTTTCAGTATAGTCACTCCAAAATGCACCCAAAATTTTGGAGTTCCAATAGTGGCTCTGATTGAGGACACATTCCCCATGCAGGCATACAAAGAAGCTCAGAATCTCATGGTTAAAGCAGACCAGTCAACATCAAAATAGAACACTTTTCTCTCTTCTCTTTTCTCTTTTCAAAAACTGGGAACCCTTTATTGAAGGAAAACACACCACATGACTCAAGGGAAAGGAAAGGAACTATACAAGCACATAAATTATTTACAAAAGGACCAAAGCCCCAAAAATGGAATCAACTCTTACCTATGTCAAACATATGATTCTCATCTCCATAAATCCAAGGCAAGTGGAAACTATTTCTTCCATGTGTTTGATAAAAAACACTACCATTCACCTTTAACATATCAAACAAAAGACAATCAACAAACTCACCATCAATTGTCAAAACAAAGTCACTAAACCACTATGAATGTTGATCATTGGGTGACATCAAAACATCACACCCTTCACTATTACTGACTTGCTAAAAGAAGAAACATTCCAGCTCACTCTCATGGTTGGAAACATCCAGTCTGAACATTAGTTTGCACCAAAGAACACAGTTCTTATACATCAGCATTTTGGAAACTAAAATAGAATGTCTCAAAAAAAAAAATTGACTGCATAAAATTAGGGGTAGCTTGCTAATCAATAGTTCTATCAGCATCTTCTAAAAAGGTATTGTTATCCAATGACTCTTTAATCACTTGTAAATCTGAAAACACACATTTAGATTTGTCTCTTTCTTCAACATCATGGCTTAAACAAGAATCAATGAGACTAAACTTGTCAAAATCTGAATGTATACCAACACATACATCTTCATACTCATCATACTTGACATTATCAAATTTCTCATATCCATATGCATTATCATCTTGGAAAGTATCCAACTTAGAATCAACACCATAAGTGTCATATGTCACACTGTCATCAATGTCATCATTATCAAAACTTATATCCATGGGGCATGAAAATTTAGAGTCATTTTTAGATACATACCTCTAAAAATTAGCAGCTAAGAGTTCTGAGATTTTTTCACTGCTTAGCAGGCATTGGAATTCTTTCTCACTTTCTTTGGTCTCTTGCTCAATGCTGAATACATATTCCTCATCTTTCTATTCATAGAATTCATCGTCAGCATTATAATCACTTTCATCAGCACAAGTAGACTCTCATATTTAGCATCCTGTGCATTTTTAGATTCTGATTTCTCAATAAAATCTATCCACTCTTTGGTATGTATAATTTCTTCTTCTCTAAGGGATGCAGACCAAATGACTGATTTAGGCACACAAAGCTCTAAAAATAAATCTATCCATGCTAATTCTGGAAACTCAATGGATGCTATAAGCTTGTCAACTACATCATGAAAACTTTTATAAAATAAATACTATGATTCTTTCTTTCTTTCCCCTATCTCATATCTTAAAATCAACAGGGATTTCTCTTAGATTCTTTGCTCTTTTAATGCAATATCTCTATTAGATTTCTCAAGCTCTGACTGGTAAATCTTAGATATAGAAAAATTATATTGATCCATTAAAGTTGGAAATTCCATTTTAACCACTTACTCAACAATACATTCTATCCTTGTGATAATATGTTTTTTATCTCACTTTACACAACCATTGACTTCATAAAACCACAGCATACTTTTGATCCATAGAATTGGAATTTATTCCAGAAGTATGACAGCCTTTTAAAATTACTTTTCCCTTTTCTCTTAGTGACATAATCACCTATTAAGGGGATTTTATTTAGTCAAAACAAGAAGATTACCTGGACCAAAATTTGCAACTTTTGTTATTAGTTCTTCACTGGACACATGGCAGATCTAGAGCCTCTTTTGTTGCTCTATCAGGTTCTTTCTTCGCACATTCGTCACCTCCTTGCAGAGGAAAATTTTCAAACAACAAGAGCTATTTAAAAATTCCTTTTAATTCTGGGTTTTCTCCAACTAGCATGTTGGAACTCCAAAAATTCTGGGTACCTTTTGGATTGAGTATACAAAAAATTTCCCTAAGTGTCAGTTATTGCCCTAAAAGGCTTGTGGAGAAGGCCAATTTTGGAGTGTAAGTAAAATATAACCTGATGATTTGTATGAGATACTGATTTGGGAGCATGTGAAAAACCTATCATAGAGTAAATAAAATGAGTCACAACTTTCAGATATTAGATTTGATGTGTTTTGAAGAGGGTCATTTGGAGGTATTCACACAAATTTGCATTTTACACTTATTCAGTTGTTACCAAGCGACCTATTTTACATGCTTTCATTTTTGGAAAAATAAAGTTTCATGACATAAGGATTATGCAAAGATGTTTTAGGCATGAAAGAGAAGCTTTGTTTCCATTTGGAGATTCCTAGGATTTCATATGATAAGTTTCCAAAGGCTATTCTGTTTGCAATTAATTCTAATTCTCAGAATGTGAAAGTGTAGAATTATGAAGTTGCTGACTTTGAGGTCATAGAACTTGTACCCGGTTGGATGGAATGGAAAATTGAATTCTCTCTTATATTTTAGTAATGGAAATGTGCTATCATGAATATTTTGAGACCTGTGCCAATCCATTTGGATGGTTTTCTCAACCAATTCCAAATCAGAGTTATGCAGTTTCACTATGTTTTAATTGAGAAAGTTTTAAAGGGTTGACTTTGAGGATTACTATTGACTGATTGGCTGATCATTGGAGCACGCCAATGGAAGAATCCTATCCTTCATATGAAAATGAATCAATTTCCCGGTTTTCAAATTCTAAGAGCTTCATTTAATGGCTTTGTGAAGTCAAAACCAAATAGACCTTTTTCAGCTTTCTATGTATTAAATTATTATTCATCCAGGAGGCTAACTTTGCATATTAATATTGTGATGCAATTTGATGATCCTGATGAGTTAGTAGGTTCTCTGCATTCTATGCATGAGTGTATACCAATTTGGAATGTTTTAAATATTTAGAATTTGATTTTCTATTTTCCACAAAAGGAATCCAAATGAGATTTATGTTGTTTTTACATCTGCATCTACACGGTTTTTAAGAATTGTCAGAATGACCGTGTTTGATTAGTTACATCTCACACATGGGGTTGAATCGGTTGAAACCCTTTTGCATCCATACTTATTTTGTTCAAATGAATCTGTATGATGAGTCTCGGGGTCCCTTGATGCAGTTTAGTCAGTTTTCTAGGCCAATTCCAGAGGTCGTTTATCTTTTTTGGTCATTGTGGTAGAAGTTTTCAGAGGACAGTGCTAATGAAGAATCACTTCAAGTTTTTCATTTGAGGAGAATTCAGGGTTACAGTTAGATCATTTGGGATGAAGAATTATTTCATTTTTAAAATTTGTAAGATCAAGCCCATCAGGAAATTGTCATTCACCATGGGTTTATAAAGGGTTTTGCAAGCAATTAATATAATATTATTATTCCAAGTCAATCTTGATTGAAATAATGATAGTTTATAAGTGAAATGCCAAATTTTACAACCTTTTCAATGTTCCATTTGGATTCACAAATGGTGTTTGAAGATTACACATTTTTATGTTTAATGGATGCCAGAGCATTTAGAAACATTCAAGCAAATACCAATAGCAGGTGTAATGCTATGCTGGAAAAATGACAAGGGGCTCTGCAGAGCATAAATAGGAATGTTACGCTGGAGTTCTGAGAAAATATTTTGCAATAAACAAACACAAAGGAAAATTACACAAGGGGTACCCAAGGCAAAGTCTGACGTAGGCAATGTGAAAGCATAAGACAAGGCATGTTCATTGTTTAAAAAAAGTCAGTGGAGATTTGAACGTAGAGTGACAAAAGCATTTAAAACATTCCAAGTAAATTCCAAATGGAGGTGTTAGCATTGAGAGACTTGAAAAATGTCCAGAGGGGAAGCTTGCATTGGAAAGAAAGTCCTTAATATAAATGTGGTCACATATTTCAATGGGATTATGCACATGGAGCTCTCTAACGTAGCCACCATGCTCACCAATTTCGCAAGAACTACTTTACTTTTGTCGTTGGTTTGGGGATTCATTTTTGACACCTACCTAAATAGATTCCTCACTAACTTCTTCACTATTTCTATGACATTATTTGGATACGACGCATTGTTAATCCAAGCACACTATGAGAGTTTAAAGCCTCTTCCATGCAATCTATTTGATAAGTCTTCCGTGCATGAGAAAGTGCGTGGAGCGACTATTGATTTGATTCTCAACAACATCAACTTGTATTGCAAGGACAAGAGTAACTAGAAAACTGTAGTGGAGGATTTTAGTGAGAAACACCAGAGCTTTGAAGAGCAGACCAATATCCATAAGGCAGGAGTCAAGGATGTCTTGAAGAAATGATAGATCTTTAAGGACCAGATCACCGACATTTCAAATTATAAATCCATCCCACAACTTTGTTATTTATTTTTCCTTCCTATGCCCATGTTGAAATATGTTGCAGCAGGTGTAAGTGAAAATGAATGGTGGTGCTACGTGGAGAGGAAAAGAAGTCCAAGGTCTGCGTAGTAGCACTGAGCCAAATGAAATGTTTTAAAAGGCAAAAGAAATGCTGCTTGGGGTGCTTGGGGAAGATGCAACAATAAAAAAAGACATTGGAATAATTTCAAAGGCCCAAGCACTAGATGAAGGAGGAGGTTACATTCTTAATTGCAATTGGCAAGTGTAATTGTATTATTAGCCTATGCAGAGGAGTACACAAGGAACCCAAAAAATGTGAGAAAATAAGGCTACGCTGAAATCCAGTGAGGAGATTCTTGCATTTTTAACCAATATCTTGAGCAATCCTAAAGTATGGATGTTGCACATTATGCAAAGTTAATTCAAACAAAAACCTATGTGGGAGAATGGAAGAGGACTTGTGAAATGAGAGATGGAGGTTGCCAGGCTTGAAAAGAAAAAATTGCTTTGTCCCACATTGATGGGGCGGTAAACATTGGGAGTGTTTATAATGTAAAGCACAGAGACATTAATTTTAAGTAAAGATCTAGAAGCTCTTGGAAACCATGCAGTGGTGGGGGATTAGTGTGGCTAGCCAGACTGGAGGAAAGCAATGTTTTGAGGTACAAGAGTGAGAAAATTTAAAAAACTCAAAATGTTTAGTCCCACATTTAGCAAGAAAGGGAAATATCAAGTGTTTATAAGGTAAAACCCATAGTTTGATTTTTGAAGAGAAGCCCGAAGGCTATGCATGCACGTACATGCAAGGTGCACCTTGAAGTGCATGCTAGTGACTGTGGATACCAAACAAAGAAATTTTGTTGGGACCTAAGAGTGTGACGTGGCAAGGTGATGTGGCACCAAAGGAAGATTAATAGTTGACTTAATGGTTTGATGAAAAAAAGATCTTGATCTGAGCATTAAGCCATTAAGTTGTCGTGACATGTGGCAGTGCAGACAACAGACTGACATCAAGGCAATGAGGTGGAGGTGATGTGGCAGCACACTGGAGGGGCCTGTCATATGGGCACAAATTCTGAGGTGGCGAGATTGATGGATGAATTAAAGACTTAGGAGGAAAGATGATCAAAATCTAATGCATAAGCCATTAAGCTATGGTGACACATTGCACCTAGACAAATGGTAGGATCCTGTGTAGTGCAGAGGTGGTGCAAAAGCCAGTGTCAAATTAAAGATTAATGTAGATTTATGTGCATGGGAATAATAGGGAGAGATAGATAAATCGAATGGTAGAGTGCATAAATAAATAAAATTTGGAGAAATTAAAGACCAAACCTAGACCTGTGTGCGCAGAGAGAGAGAGAGAGATAATAGGGAAATATTAATGTGAAGACAAGGTGAAATAAAAGATTAAAGGGAGTGAAAATTTAAAAGAAACAAAGATTAATGTCCCAGAAAAATTAAAATGCAGATCAAAGGGATTAATTAAAGATTTGAAAATAAAGAAATATTAGGAAGAAATATTAATATACCCAAAAGTGCAGAAATTAAAATGCTAGTATAAAGTGTTGAGGTATAAAGTGCAGGAGAAATAAGGTTTTAAAGGCACAGGTAAATATATAGCATAAAGTTTTAAATTTGCAGATATTTCTATTTTCAAAAGTTAATGTGCATCCATGGGAAGATATCAGAGTTTTTCAAAGGAAGTTTAAGGAGATAATTTTAGAGATCAAATCAGATTTTCAGTTTAAGAAGAGTTTAGTTTTGGAGATATTTGTGGGGAACAGAAAGGTGTCAGTTAGGTTGAAATTGTTTTTCCTTTCTCCTATATCTAGCTTTTTCTCCATTGTAAGAGAGATGGTAAAACTGAACCTGCAAGGCAGTATTCTATCTTTGGAGTCTTATTTTCAGAGTACTTTGTCTTAAAATGTACAGAATCAGATGAATTTTCAATAAAGAACAATGGAATCCCTATGCATTATTCGTCGATGTATTTCTATGTCTTGTTTTAATTATTGTGTTAATTTGTAAGGCACTTTAATACACTAGTTAAAAGGTAGTTGTGGGCTTGTTTTTGAGTTTCTTTCAAGGAGAGATTAATTCTTAGAGGCAAAATCTGAGGGTTTAGGATTTGCATACAAATTTGATGTCCGAGTATTGGATTGAGAAGAGTGATTTGTAAGGTACTTCACTTGGTTTTTGTGTGTTTGGAGTTGGAGGGTTTTCTAGAGATGTGTATTCATTTGACTTTATTTCCCAATAGATAAGGCACTGGTCCTTGCTTGTCTTACAATTTTCATCATCAATCTATTAAATCAATTCACCTTTTACTTTTTGTTGAAGACCACACATGTCATGTCTTGTGTTGTAGAATGCAAGCTCTTTTTGTGATTCTTTGAAGAAGTGAATCCATGGGTTAGCCTACCTGAGCTTAGAGCTCGAAGAGAAGAAGGATTTAATCCTTATTGTAGCATTGAGCGTTTCCCTAGTTCTTAGAACACTTATGCAGACAGGATCCTATATAAGATTGGTTAAGTCTTGGAATCCTAGTCATATAAGTCTAAGAACTATCCACAGTCACATCTGCATAAAGGGGTTCAGCTAGAGAGTGCTTATGTATGTCAATATTGGTTATGTTGTAGGTGCACCCACCTGAGTGTGTGGAGCTTGAAGTAGAAGGAGGATCAAATCCTCATCAATTATCCTTTTCTTGCCCCTCAGATTATAGGAAGAAGAAGATTCATGTGAGTCAGACAAGGATCCCAAAGTCTGGTTCGCATATTCTCTTTCAGAACTAAGGGATACAAGAAAAATTGCTAACACAACAAAGACACATAATCTTCTTTCAATTCTCTACAAATGTAAACACCTTCCAGGTTGTTCTCTCTTAGAGATCTAAAATGAATTTTAGATTCTTTTCTTGACTCTCTTTCTTATTATCAGATTTAAATATGATTCAACCAAGCAAGGAAAAATGAATCTTAAACTTGTTGATCTTAAACTTCACATAACAACTGATATCAATTTTACACTAGCACAAAACAACCAGGATTCTCCAAATTTAACAGAGTTGCCACCCACAAAAAGTATGAGATAAAGTAAAATAATTTTTTTTGGATTTTCAATGAACTTTAGAAAAATAGACGTTCTTTGACAAGTTCAACAATCTTTTCTATATCTTTCCCCAGCAAAGTCACCAATTTGTTAGAGATTTTTCTTGCAAAATCAGAATAGATCAATAACAAACCAACTCTATAACTCCCAACTCCTGAGTCTAACAAGACAAAATCTAACTAATGAGGATAAAACACCCTCCTTCAATTTGAGCTCTACATCACTTAGGTGGGTATTACCTAATCTGAACACACATGAATCCTTCGTTACAAATACAAGCTTGCAGATATATAACTGTGGAATAGTTTTCAAACCCTTTAAGTAACAACTACCTCAATATTTTGTCAATTATTATGAAATATTCCACTTGCATAGAGTATGTCTAAAAAATAGAGCAATCCTAACTCCTAACAACATGAAAGGGAAATGATTTTGAATTATGTTTTGGTTAATGGATCTATGAAATACCCCAAGTCTTTCATAGACCAGTGCCTTATCCAATGGGAAAAAAAGTCAAACATAACAGTGCAAAGAAGATCATGAACAAAGGAAAACAACACCATATGATATGTCTATATGCCTTATATAAGACATACCCTATCAACCAAGTTCTACTTGTGAATCCACCTATGTATTCAAATATGCAAATCCCTACTCAAATAATTTAACCCTCCCATTGGAAGAGACCTTGGAATATTAATATATTAATCAACATCTGCTAAAAGACAAGATTGGCATACCCTTGATATTCCAACTCATACACACTTGAAGATAAATCTTAAATCACAGTCATTCCTTAAATGACTCTATTGCTGATCAACAACAAACAAGAGTAAAACATCCTCAATACTTTATTCTCTATGATTAAAAAACCATAATGGAGCCAACTTGATATAAGAACAACAATACTAAATTTCATTCATAAGGAAGCTATTACAATGATGTTCTTCCCTGAAAAAAAAGGATATAAGAACACCCTATATGTGTAGAAGAGGGAAAATATATATAGAAGATACCACTCTTGGAACCTGCTGTGAACTTTTGTAGAGAAATTGTGTGAGGCCTCACCCCGAACCCCATCGTAGTTTTCCAATTTTTCTACTTATGATAGATTTAGCATATGATACTTTACTTTTGACGCACTATGGACATTATGGATTTTATGCTTTATGCCTTGGATTTGATCATTTTGGATGTATGGACACATGATGCTTTATGATGCACCTTATGGACTATATTATGTTTTCTATTATGGACATTTATTCTTAGACACTTGATTTGGAAACTCATTATGATTATGTTATGGTTATTGATGAGATTGGGATTTATTAGAAATAGATATTAAATTTTGAGTTCTTGCAATGTGAATTTTACCTTATGATAAGTGCTTAAAATGAGATTTATGTAATCTTGTGATCTTTAGTAATAAACTTAGTATGTTGATGATTTCCTTAAATTCTAAATATTGCTTATTTCTTTATGATGTATATTTATTTCCTCGGACTACTGATATTTGAATTAAGTGTGCAGGTAAAAAACCATGGTATTTTATCTGGGGAACCAAACAAAGGGATATGTGAACTCAGTTTGAGCCAAGGTTGCGTCTAATGAAAGACAAGACCTCATTGTTTTGTAATTTTATTCATAAACGTATTTGGTTGATTGTGGAAATGTAATCCTAAAATGTATTTCTTATTCTTTGTGAGTTTTGCCTAAGTGGATATGACATGACCTAGTGATGTGTAAACGTTGTGTGTGTCATTTGACACTTGTGTTTTGTACTTAAGGCCATGACATTTCAACTTGGCAATGGTTTTCCACCTACCTAGATTAGTACATTAGTGAATCCCCATATGCATACCTTGGTTTGGGAGATGGGAGTGTGGTCATCTCAATGGAATTTCGAAATTTCCCTTAAAGTGGACTTTTGGAGGGGTTGTGAAGTGTCCAGGGGTGTGTTGGGGTAATTTTTAGGTAGCCCACTTGTTATACCAATAGTTAAGGGCCATTTTAACCCCAAGATAGCCTCTAGTTGACCATGTGACCCTTCCAAAAAGTTGATTTCCCAAGTTGAACGAAAATCAACTCTTGTGAGGCCTGACTTGGATAGACCACCATTCCATATTTGTGTTAAGACATAATTCACCTTTTTTGAAGCTTCCTTCTTTAGATCCATTTTTGGTAAGGTGTAAGAGTTTAGGGAAGAGGGACCAATTAGAGAACTTTTCTTCTCCCCATGAGTCTTCTAGTGGCTTTTTAGTGGGAACTCTCCATGTTGGAGAGTTTAAACACCCACTCTCTAACTTAGAGACATAGCTAGAGTTGGTGATCTTGGAAGGAGGGATTTGGCTAAAAAGGGAGCTCTTCTACAACTTTCTTCCTTAAGCTTGGATTCTAGGTTGGTGGACTTTGTGTTACTCTTTCTCTTGTAATGTTATGTGCTCTTGCTAAATGATTGTTGTTGTGTTTATGGGCTTGTTGGAAGCCATGAATCTTGTTTGTTATTGTAGTGCTTGATGTTGTTACAATGCTTTTCCTTTTTGTTTTTTTCTTTGTATGTTTTGTTAAATGGGAGTATCAAGACTCACTCACCCTTGGGAGGGAAGAGTAGTCTTCGGGGTGGAGGAGTTATGACAACCCTTGGTGTAGAGTCTCTCCTCAAGGAGGAGAGGAAAAAAAGTATGGAGTATGGGCTCCATGAAGCCTCCCTCATTGTTGTTTCATTTAGGGGTCATAAGGGTATGAAGTTTTTGTAGTTGCAAATGTGAAAGTAAGTGTTTGGACAGCCATGTGAAGGCTAAGATATTTTTGATTTTTGGGTTGGCCTTCTCCCTTGGGTACTTGGTCCACTTCACCCCAAGTAGGATCCTTGATTGATCCATTGTGTAAGCCTTTGGCAATGGGAGTTTAATGTAAAATCTTTATGTTCTTTTGTTGTTGTGGTTGTATGAATGTCTCCCACCTTTGTTTGGTTCCCCAAGCTCTGGGGTGGCCTCATAAGAGGCCTAGGTTGGGTGGAGACCAGCCCCATGGTTTCAAGTTTCCCCTTGTTTTGTTTTGTAATCCAGATTTGAAGATTGAAGTTACATAAAAGTTGGAATGAGCATGGAAGAAAAGAGAATGTAGTTGATTATTTTCTCAACATCATGTTATCTTTTTTGTAATGGCTATGAGGCATATATTAGCCATGTATAAAAAAAAAAGAGAATATTGTAATTAAGCCTTTAAGGCTGAAATTTTTATTGCACCATCTTTTAGAAGTCCAATATGTATGAGTATTGTAATATTGAAAATGTAATCAAAAAGGGATTTTTAAAATTGCTTCTTAAAAGTGTGTTTTGAAATCCTTAGTTTAATACTAGTTCAACCTTCTATAATAAAAAAACAAATCAGAAGTTTGGTAATGACCTCCTAGAAGATTTTTATGCCTTTCTCTTAAAAGTACTTAAATGCAAAAGACATAGTGTTTCATTTGAAATATATGAAAAATCTATTTTCCTTTAAATGAATGCTCTTTATTCTTGAATAGGAAATCTAAAAACTAGATCAACCTCTATCCTTAACATAATCTTATCTCTCGTGTTATTTTAATGTTATCCCAATATAGTTAAAAGAAATGTGCTTGCTTAGAAATGCATAATAAATCTATATCCACAATGTTATTTTCTATTATGTTTTATTGCTGTTATGTTTCAAGGAAAATTGGTAGAAAAGAAATATGTATATAAATGGCTTTCAATATTAAAACTACATATACTTTTTTGAATTTAATTTATGCTTAAAAAAGAAGAATAAAAAAAAAATCTAAATCTAAGTTCATACTTTGATAACTGCTGTATATATATGTATATAAATATGTATATATACGAATATATATATATA
>MU226104.1:2168928-2219518 GCA_018584345.1 Thuja plicata
TAATGCATATCCAATGTCAGATAACTCAAAAGAATGTAAGGACACTATCTCAAGATCAATGAACTCATCCATAAGCAAATCTGAGTATCCAATGTGAAATCATGAGGTCATAGGTGTCTGAGGTAGGGGAGCCTATGTATGTTGTTGAGGCAGTGTAAGATCATCCACACTCTATTGTGGAGCTGCAGGATGTATCTAGACATCCTCCTATATATATATATGTATATATCTATGTATATATGTGTATGTATATATGTGTATATATATATATGTATATATATATATGTATATATGTGTATATATATATATATATGTGTGTGTGTGTGTGTATAAATTATACAAAATTACTTGATTGTTCTTGAATCTTGAAATTAAATGGTTTCAAGTGTACCTGGTGTAATGCATATCCAATGTCAGATAACTCAGAAGAATGTAAGGACACTGTCTCAACATCAATGACCTCATCCATAAGCAAATCTGAGTATCCAATGTGAAATCATGAGGTCGTAGGTGTCTAATGTAGGGGAGCCTATGTATGTTGTTGAGGCAGTGTAAGATCACCCACACTTTGTTGTGGAGCTGCAGGATGTATCTAGACATCCTCCTATCTGGATGTACCTTCCTATGCATCTCCTCGTCCCTGACTATTGCATGTAGAGGATTTCACCTGGTCTCCTCAAATGAATTTAGGAATATCACGTGGAGGAACCCCATGTGTCATAGAAATGTGCTAGTAAGCTGCTAGGAGATCATTGACTAAAATGGAGCTCATGTTAGGTAGATGATCCTCTTATAGTTGTGATATCTCATATGGAGTGGGAAGATCAAATCGGATGTAAGGATCATAAAATGGACTAGAAGGATCAACACCAGCACTCATCTAAGATATGAGCATGTACCTACCCACACAATTAGATGACAACTCATCGACTTGAGTCACGATGGTGGTAATGCTAGAAAACATATCTACATGTGCATCCTGAATTGCAACTTGTCCAGGTCTAGTGTAGGTCTCCAAACATTTTGGAAGAACCAAAAGCTTTTGACCCACCAATGTCCTCTTACTAAGAGGTTGTGGTGCATCAGGTCATCTACACTTATCCTAATATCTCCCCCGACCCTAACCATCATGTGGAGGTAAATTTGTGTAATCAACATCATAACCTAAATGGAACTCTACAAACAATGTTTCACAGAAATATAAGGGCACATCATCCTTTTGGGGCCACATATGATGGGCCTCCAACCATATCAGATATATAAAAGGAGCTACTAAGTCATATGTACATTTTGTGACCCTATATTCTCTAACCACCCTCTTCTCTATGTAATGGGTCCCAAACATATTCTTAACATGAGTAACAGAAACATTTGAATCAACTATCCTCCAACCCACAGTACCTGTCATAGTGCTAGAGAGGATATGGTAAAAAGAATCAATAGATGTATCATCATATGGATTGTATGATTCAACCTTATGAATCATACTCATCAACTCTGTGTGAATGGAAATCAATTTCTCCCTATTAGGGAGGATAGCACTATTTTGCAACGTCCTCTCTAGCACAGCTAGAGCAGCGTGCATCCTTGAGATAGTCTCATATCTATGACTATCTCAACTATGTGGGGTATCATGGTGGCCTGAAGATGCTCCTGAGGTCTGACTATCATGAATTCTATGATCTGAACTAGTAGAAGCCATGTGATAGAAATATAATATCTAGAGATAAAAACTTCTCGTTACAAGTGGGTACATACATGTGTACATTTAGTAGGAAATCAATCTATAAATACATCTGTTGAAATAGAATATGTTTAAATAAAAAAATAAAAAATAATCTATGTACATATTTAAATTAAACAAATTCAATTTACGTCTTCAACATGAAGCATTTTTTCAAACAAGAGTTCATAAATTTTAAACAAGTCAAATTGCATGTATTAATATAAATAGACATAATTTAACATACATGTCCATATAAACAAAAATATCCATCCATTACATCCCCTTAAGCATAAATACATCAAAAAGAAGATTCCATGTACATAACTTAAGTAATTTTAAGAATTCAATATATACAAATTGATTAGCCTAAATTAACGAGCTACCAAGAATTTACAATTATGAAAATGTAATCACATCAAATATAACCTAGTACAAGACATAATATTTGGTTATGTGCTAATTTTGAAAGTTGTGTACATAATGAAAATGTAGAATGATCAAGTTGTGACAAAAAGATTTTGTGGCATGTTCTCTTAATAATAGTCATGTATCCTAAATTAATTCCCTGTAACGATTGCTTCAGATGATTAAAGACTAAATCTTCATGAAAAAAAAGTTATGCTTCTAGTTTATGTTTTGGATAAATTATATGTTTTTAGACTTAAGTTTACGGGTAAAATTTTTTAACTTTTGGGTTTGGGTTTGTATTTATATTTCAAAATTTTGGGTAAATTCTATATTTTTAACATCAATTATATGACCTAAAAACATTTATTTATCAAAAATTAAGAAAATAACTGAGACATTACAATGCTAAGTAAACAAAATAATTTTACATATATATTTATGTAGACACCTAAAAATGGTTCGAGCCTGCTAGTATACGTGTTTTAGCATTTTTATCATTACAATTGAAACATTGTTTTGTGACCTAATTATTCCTCTATGTTGCGCATATGATCTTTATTATATGACAACATTGTGTCTTTCGTCGATAATTGAATATTGCAAAATTATTCAATTATTTACTAATATTTCTACTCTCTTTGTCAAATCGACATTTTCCTAATCAATTTCGATCAATCCTAAACTGATCAAGTATTCAATCTTAAACCTATCCTATTCAATCCTAAAACATTTCAAATCATCCTAAATTAATTAAAATATATTCTATTCTATTCCTAATCATTTTTAGAATTGTTTGGACTCGTTCCAACCATTCTGGGGCATTGTCCAAGATCATTGATGCCTAATTATCTCAATTTCCAAATCGATCAAACCCTTTTCTAAATTCAATCAATCTTTTCACCATTTTAGGAGAATTGTCCAAGTTCATCGATGCTTCATATCCCATTAATCAGCTATTTGATAACACTGTCAAAGTTCATCGATGTTATCGTTATCAATCTATCATTATCAATTCAATAGTGTTGTCCATGTTCGTCAATACTATTTTTTATCATTATTATTTTGGTAACATTGTCCAAGTTCATCGATGTTTCCTCATTCCTATTTTAATCCTATGGCATCATCAAAGTTCATTGACGCTATTCAATCATTTCCAAACATCATTATTTGGGCGCATTGTCAAAGCTTATTGATGCCTCGTGATTTCCTAAACTATTCTAGAATCCTCGAAATTGATCCTAATCCTTATCAATATTATCAAAATACATTCAATTCAACATTAATACCTTCAATTTTATCGATAATTTGCTAATCTATCCTCTTGGGATAAGTAACCTAAGGGTTGTCCCTATTCTTCATGAATAAATCATGTTTATTCATTCTTATCCTAAGTCTTCACAATTAATTAATTTTTAATTAATTAATTGGCTAATTATAATTTATGGGATTTTATAATTTCATAAATGCTAATTTTGATTTGTGAGGAATATTGATTTATTAATTGATTAAATCCTCCTAATCTCACCTAATTTGTCATATCCCTTAATTGTGGTTCACATCCCTATTAAGGTGCTTCATGATATCTCAGATATATCTTCAATATCTTCAATATTTCTCCATTCAATTTCCCCCTAATTATGCTTCTAAAATCCTACCTTCTTTTCCCTCCATTGTGCATTGGATTTATGCACTCTAATTCACCTAATTGCTTCTCATTTTCTATAAATTGAGATGCTTTCCTCTTTTTCAAGTTTGAACCACTATCTCCTAGTATTCTCACTTTCAACTTGTGCTTTCAACTTCTTTGTGAAATTGTGTTATTGTCAAACAGAAACATAATCTACCTTTATGGAGAAGAAAGGAGAGCATTTGAGCATCATTTGAAGGGACTTGTTATGTTTTTGTTGCATATTATTTGTGAATTCCTATTTCAATGGCTCTAATGTTAGATTAGATAGGTTAGCATATTTTTTAGGGTTTTTGGTTACCTAGATATGCTTCTCCTACATTTTTCCGGTCTTACATTTGGTGAACCCGATGTGAAACATGCCTAATTGATTAAGGTTTTGTGTTTTTGTGCATTTTGAAGGTTCTAGAAGAGTTCTGCGTAGGTAGTTACAAGTGGTCATAGGTGGTCATAGGTTCTGCGTAGGTGGTTAAGTCTTGCGCAGTTGGTTACATGTCATGTATAGTTGGAACCCAGAACTACACAGTTGGCACCCAGATCTATGTAGTTGACTGCTTAGCTGTGTAGTTGGTTAAATAGGATCCATGTTTAGGGTTTAGGATCAATATCTACAAGTTTAGGAAGCACTTTTGCATTTCATGCTTTCTTTTCTGGTTTTCATCTATTATAAGGCTAAAATGGATCCTAAACAATGCAAATGAACCCTAACTTGGTTAATGAACCTCACATTTAAATTTCCAAGCCCAAAATGAACTCTCACATGTGATTTGGGCTCTTAAAATGAACTTCACCTAGTTTAGGGTTACATGCAATCAAGGTTTTTTTTATTATTTCAATCAAAGTCACAATCTAGCCTAACTACGGGTTCAAGTGGAATCCATTATGAAAAATCAAGTTTCTTAAGTTAATAAAGAATCTAGAATGAACCTACACATCTGATTTGGGAAGATAAAATGAACTTTAAACTAGTTTAGAATCAAATGCAAATTTCTTGTCTAAGGTGTTCCCAAATCGGTTTAATGCACACAAAGAATAATTGGGGTTTCAAATTGATTTCAATATCTTTAAATAAATCATAAATGGCATAAGGAATGAACCATAGTTGTGTTTCTCATAGTATTACATTCTGAGATGTGGAAAATACCTTTGATTTTGCAAGCTTTTACCACTTTTTAGGCTTCTGATAAGTTGTGCACTTGGTTGCAGGTCCTACGCAGGTGGTCAAAAGCTATGCAGTTGGTAGCCTATTTCTGTGTAGGTCGTACCCTAGTTTTGCATAGGTGGTACCTTGGTTCTGCATAGGTGGTAGCCTATTCCTCCATTGGTGGTAAAATGGATGTTTTTAATCCAATTTTTTTATTTTCTCCATTCCTAAACCTATTTCTGCACTTACTATATTGTATTTATGTGTTACTGATGATTTGTGCAGCATTTTGGCAATCGTGGGATGAAGAATGAATCATAAAAACTACTAATGATTTTGATGCAAGAAGTTTGTAGAAGACCTTGTGTTTCTTCTGAAACTTTCATGTGTGCTTTTAGTAGTTAGAAAACACTTCAGCTTGGTGCTTATAATGAATCATTTTATTTATGTGTCTAAAGTATCTTCTAGTTTTTGTAATCCCTAGGAATTGTATGAATGTTTCCTCTCCCCTCATCTTCGTGGATCTTGGGTGTAGGAGAAATCCATGCAAATAATTTAGTGTGGCTACCTCCCAAGTGCTTTAATAGAGCCAGTGAGAGTGGATTTCCCAACTAGTAACAAGCTAAATCCAGGCCCTTTCAAACTAGGAAAGAAAAGATGTCATTGTGATTAGTCTCACAATGAATAGGTGTTGAATATGTTATACTGGGAAGAAGATCTCCCTCATTAACCTTGTGGTGCATAAAAACATACATAACGTAACTTCTTTAGGCTGGGAGGCCTCTACAATGGAGCTAATCTGCCTCATATATAGCCACCTAAATGAATGCCTTTACTAAACATCATGTTGTAGCATCCAAAAACCCTCTATCTATTCACATAAAAGGTCAGAGACCAACTAAGACACCCACACTTTTGTGAATATTATTTGAGACAACAGTCCCTTAGGAAGTGATGACCCTTGGGATTCAAAGCTTGGAGATCCTAAGAAGTGAGTGCACTATAAGGAGGATCCATTGCCTCCAAGCTTCTAAGTTTTTTTCTATTAGTAAGCACGACTGAACTTTAGTTCAAGTGGGGATTCAACTGATATTTTCCTTGCTATCCTTAGGATGTGGTGTGTTTTTTCCTTTTTACAACAGTCATTCTCAATGATGTGTCTTGCGTGAATGTTTCAAACTTTAATAAAAATATAAAAATATTAAAAAAAACTCTTCTTAAGAACACATTTTCCAAATCAGCTTCAAAAATAATCAAATGGTCAAAAATGCCTTCTCTTTGAGTAAACATATGGAGCCTTAAAATTTTCACTTGGAACCTCTTGCCATGGTTGATAGTCTTCATCTTGCATATTTATGTCCTAATCTCCTTGCATTTGCATTTAAAAAAGTCCCTTGCATTTTAGGCCTCATCATAATCCTCATTATAGTCTATCTTGCATAGTTCCTAATCATAGTCCTCTTGCATACATAGCTCATTTTAGATCCTTTTTAAATAATTTGCAAACAAACCTAGAAAGTATCCAAATCATGGAACTTTTCTTTATGACGCTGAAAATAGGATCTTGACTTGGTCCCCTATTCCCAAATTTAAATCCCCCCTTATAAATTGGTCATATTCCACATTTTTCATGATGGATATGACCTAATCCCTTTTATCAAACTTGTCCCTTGTCCCTCAGTCCCCTTTTTCAAGTCAAGATTCTTATTCAACCTCATGAGGTTATGCTCTTAGGTTTGTCTCCTTTCCAAAGATTTATTGTCAAAGTCCAAAAAATCAAAAACATAGTTGCATGAGCCTTAGATTGCATTTTGCATAAGCTCCTTGCATTTCAAAATTTTCATTTCCAAAATCCAAACAAAATCTTGCATTTGCATATAGTAGTCATGTTGTTTTTCAAAATATCTCAAGCATCCAAAAGGACACAAGATCCCTATCTACCTATGTTTACATCACAACTATAATCTCAACTACCTTTTGATCCAAGACAAGGTGTTTCATTTCAAAATCAAACTGACCTAATCAATATGAAACCATTGGAAGAAGTGCATCAAACCTTTCATGACCCAAGATATGTCACATTTTCTCAAGGACCTATCACCACACAGATGATCCCTAGTATGACTCCAAGAAATGATCTATGAAACATGGAATATCCTTCAAATAATTCCCCAAATTTTTGCACTATTTAGTGGGGACCCCCACAAACCTTTGAACCAATTTTTGTACCTATGCCGCCTAGCCATGGTAGTGTTCTCACTATAATTGAGGAGGAATACCAACAAACTTGTCAATTCAATCAAATCCAACCTAATTATCTACAACAACAACCTATACAAAACACATATTTTGGATCTCATCAACCTCCTGCACCACTGCAAGATAATCAACATCCTAGAAATGCCTCAAGTCCCTCTTCAGATTCTAGAGACTCACATGAAACATTTGTTTCCTTCAAAGATTTACCTAAAGAGGAGATTGACGAAGTTGTAAAAAACTAGAAAGTTTGGCAGAAATTAACGTATCCCATGAATCAAGATCCGAGATGATATATTAAAGTAATACAAAAGAAAAATCCTCAATTATTCTTGGAATATCAAAATCCCACACAACCTACTTTGGAAGAGAACCAAGTCTTAGTGATTCAGGAAAGAGAAAACCAAGAACAAGTCTTCAATGAGTCAACTATGGCAGCAACACAAAAAAGACAATGAAATGACTTAACTGTCGATATTCCTCAGGAGAAAAAGTGTATACCATTGGATAATCCTTTATTTGAAGATATAGTACCCCCTCCTTCAGAGATGGTGGATGCTACAAAACCCCCCAAGAAATATCCTCAAAGGACACGGAGGATTGATTTTAAGAATCACTTGCCCAGAGAACCAAATGAGACGTTCACATTTCCTTGGGGAATGCTAGATGTACCCCCTTTTGAAGAAACACAACCAAGTGGTCCTCCTTTGGTAACACATGAAACATTCCTAGGAAGTACTTCAAATGCAACAACATCCAAAGGACCATTCAATGAACCACCAAGGGTATCCACATTTGATACATCTCATGTGATTACTATGACTATACCAAGTCAGTTGCAAGATCAAAAGAAGAAGAGTATCATTGATATCTCACAAATTCCACCTAAGGTGACTCAAAAAACACATGTAACACAACAAGTTCAACAAGAACCTCCTATGGATATAACACAACTAGTGCAGCAACAATTTGTAGAAAAAGTTAACATGATGTCTCAAGCAAAACTATCAAAACGTAAGGCTACAAGTCTTTACGGTACACTTGCACCACTCGGATTTCAACAAGATCATAACATGAAACAAAAAACAATGCAGGTGGGTCAAGAATCTCATCCTACTACACAACATGTGCAAGTTCCAAAGGTGAAACATGTGCACCCACAACAACAACAATATATCCAACAATATGTATAATAACAACACGCTCTACAACAACAATATGCTCAAAAACAACAATATGCTCTACAAAAATAGTATGCTCAACAACAATGACAATAACAGAAACAAAAACAACATGTTCAACAATACTATGTTCCATAGTGACAACAATATGTTTCACAACAATAAAATTTTTTGCAACAACAACATATGGTTCAATCGCAAAAACAACAACATATGGTTCAATCACAACAACAACAGTATGCACCAAGGTATCAACAACAATTTTCTCAACCATATTATGTGACACAAGGTCAACAATATAATCTTCCATCGATAAATCAACAACATGTGGAAGATCCTTAATAATGTTGTATACAACAAACAACACCACTCCACAACATCTCATATGAATCATTAGAATCAGAGACCTCAGAATATACTCAATGCTCAATCACCTCTAAGCAGAGAAATCATTCTGACACACATGGAAAAGCTGTGAAGTCTACATAGAATGACAACATGATTCAAAAAATCCAATGCTTATAGAAACAACTGAATGTCATAAATTTCAAGGACAAAAATAAACTTTATACAGAACAAGACCTATGTCCTAATTCGTTTGATGCAAGAATTTACATGCCTCCTTTTCCAAAGAATTTTGAAGTACCAAAATTCAAAAAGTACAAAGAAAAAGGTAATTCAATCGATCATATTAGGGAGTTTTATACTTATTGAATTGAGGCTCACAATGATGACACATACCTCATGAGCCTCTTTCCTAGAAGTCTGTGAGGACAAGCAATGGAATGGTACTCTAAGTTACCCAAAAATATCAAGTCTTGGAAAGAATTGGCAGATAAATTCATTTCTCAATTTGTGTTCAATATATCAAGCAAGGTTATGTTGAATAACTTGTGCACAAATAAACAAAAAGTTGGAGAATGATTTATGACTTTCTTGTTGTGATGGAGAAATTTGGTTAGTCAATGTCCTTTTGATGTTCCAGATGAAATGCCCAAGTACCATTTAAAATATCATGAACAAAGGAATTGATATTGAAGATGCTCTTATTGAGAAAAGAGTCCTAAAAATCAACAAGGAAAATCAGAATGCAAGCACTTCAAGTTACAAGCCAAAATTTTGGTCTTGAAAAAAAAATGTCATGAATGATGGCATTGTTGATGCATGAACGGTCAACATGACACAACCAAAAGTGAGTCTCAAAGGACCTACTATTAGAAACATGCAAACAATGACTCAAGCACAACCTCCAGCACTAGCTCCAATGCAACCTCAAGTGCAAGAGAATAATAACATGCAACAAAATTGGCAACGTCAACCACTAAGAAATAGAGATGGACCATAAAGATAATTCACATCATTGGGTGAACCACTTCAGTCGGTATTGCAACAGTTACTGCAAAACAATTACATTCAATTAAATGAGATCTGTGATGAACTAGAAGTTAAACCCCCTTGGTGGGATGACAACAAATATTGTGATTATCATCAGACAAAAGGACACATAACCAATTCCTGCTATCAATTAAAGCATAAAGTCTAAGATCTCATTGATTAAGGTGTGATTGAAGTCAAACCCACAGTGGGATCTTCCAATACTGAACATACCATTTTCACAAATCCTTTGGTGGATCATGAGAAGGGGAATGCCTCTACATCGAATTCAAATTCCAAGAACAATGTCAATTATACTTGGACCGACCATGATTATACCAACAATTTCTTCTTTGAGTCTGCTACACGAGTGTCCACTTTGACCTTCTGAGATAGTAGTCACCACCCATTGTACCAATATTATTGTGCCTGGTGCACCATCTAAACCCAAGGTACCTTTTGATTATAATCTTGTCGACAAGCTTGGTAAGACCCCTCCCCTGATATCTATCCTTGATCTTCTATGCACATCCCCCCAGCATAAAGAAATCCTTGACAAAGCTTTGAAATAATCCACTGTTCCGACTGACATTAACACCGACCAGTTTCAGGCCATGATTGAGCACTTCTTTGCATCCCAGCATGTTACATTTTCAAAAGATAATGTTCCACATGGTCAACTTGGCCATAATGATCCCCTTCATCTTGAGGTCTTTGTCCATAATTCCAAAATCTGGTGAGTCATGATAGATGGTTGAACAGGACTTAACATCTGTACCTTAAAGGTTGTCCTTGATCTTGGCTACAATGAGAGTGATATTGACCTGTCTAGGAGAATCACAATAAATACATATGATGATGTTGAACATCCTTCCAAAGGTGTCATCATATTACCCATCAAAATTGGTGTAGTTACTGAAAAATACATTGCTACAAGTCTTAGACCTTGACTTTCCCTATAACATGAACTTAGGACACCCATGGATTCATGCCATGAAGGCGGTTCCCTCCAGGTACCATCAATGTATGAAATTTTTTCACAATGGAGCTGAGATCACTATCCCAGGTGATCCTAACCCTTTCCAATTTTGTGCTAATTTGAAAGAAGGGCCCGCACAATAGGTGCCTCCAAATAACGAAGCTACCCCATCCAATTCTTCCAAATATGTGGATGCAGCCACCCTTGAAAAAATGGTCAAAGGAAAGATGAAGATTGAAGCTAAAGGTTGTGGGGAGTATACAATGGCACAAGAATTTCACATTGGGAAGCTTCCTCTCTGTCCAAAGTCCTATGGCAAACCAAAAATATTGCAAAAAAAACCACCAAAGACCACCATGAAATTTATGCCCTTGTCCACATTCACTAGGTGGGGAGGTTTACATGAAGAACATGTATATGACAATGCATCTAGCTAGATTTTCAAAGACAAACAAAAACAAGAACAAGGACCCACTGAGATACCTATTGAAAGATATGGGCTAGGGTTCACACTAATCTAGAAAAAGGATATGATGGCCATAGTAGTCTTGGAGTACACAAGCAAAGGATTTGGTGCAGGGGCACCAAGGATCCACATGAAGACTATGAAACAAACCATGAAGACTATGAAGGAATGGAAGATAACTAATGGAAATCAGAGGTCTAAGGAGGTCAAGGGGATCCTAAATGATGTAAATTATATCATTTATAATGTATTGGCTCCTATAATGGTTTGATGCCATGAAATGACATTTGAACCTAAGGAATGAATTTATATCCTTGAAAGGATTGAATAAATGTAATGTGGACCATTAGTGTCCAAGGGTGTCTTAGGGTAGTTAGGATTATATGAATGATGTAGTTAAGTATCCTAGGTGTTTGGAAACCTTTGGAGTTCTTAAATTCCTATTTACAAGGTTTTTAAATCAATTTCAAAGTTTAAAAATCCAAATATTTAAAATGTAACGACTAGTAGCCATTTAGGAGGGAAATTGGGTTTTTGTTGTTTAAAAACTTAACTAATCCCTCAAGCCAGTTGGAAGAGGTTGGGGAAGTTAAGTTTTGGTTTCCTATTTGTAAATGGGACTCTATTGTACAGGCATGAAGCCAGGAGTGTATGGACACGAATAGAGGTTTCAATAAAATACAAGTTTAGTTTGCAATTTTGATGTTCTATGCATTATTGCAAGGTTTAAATACTTATTGCTTTGGTTTTTAAGTTTATGTTGGAATAGTAAGAAATCTAAAACCATTCATTTCTCTGTCCAATGCATTGAGAGTCATCTTACATGATTTTATTGTCATTTCCAGTGGCTTAGTCTGATTTTGTTAGTTTTTCATCTATTTTGAAGTTAGTTTGTAAACTTTGATCCTTTCCATGGACTCAAAGACATAGAATACATGAAAGGAGGATAATAAAAATGTATTATAAGTTCTAATACTTATGCTTGCAAAGATTTTGAGTAATGAAGTGATCAATACTTATTTGAGAAGGTTTTCTATTGAATATCATGGCTAAGGAGTAGCAGTGGGAGATCGGTCTTAATAGCATAGCATTTTTATTTTTGGAATAGTCTTGTGGGGTGGTATTAATGGTGAATCAACCATCAATTGATCTTGGCATGGTGTGGAAGGCTGAGATTGGCAAAGCCTTAGATTCAAGGGTTTGAAGTAACCAAATTGGGGCTTTTGGGGTTCCCTATTTTTTGGTTCTAATTCCTCTTATGTTTAGAGGTTTTGAGTCATTTTATGACACTTTACAAGAGTTGAGACCGTGGAGAGGTTTCTGTGATATAGTTGCTTTATTAAATCATCAAGTTTATGGTGTCATTCTAGGGGTATAGACAGAGTAATACAATTTGGTCCATAGTACCAATACCTAAGTTTTGATATGTTCTTGTATGGAAAAAAGGGTGTCTTAATGTGTAATTAGTTCTTCTAGTGTTTTGGGAAAGTGAAGTGTTTGAAGACCAAAAAGGTCACTGCAGGGCTACAAGACTGGCTCATTAGGTCTCTAGGCCAGTTTGAAGACATTTTTCCATTGTGATTAAGGGATAACTCTAGAAACCTTACACCATTTTAATATGTCCTCATATACCTAAAATACATCAAATATATCATTGGTTTTCATTTAAGTAACCTTGGTTGAATTGAGTCTCTTGAAGCCATTGTGCACTTGGGAAGATAGTTCATTTGTAAACCAAATTTGTGTATCTTACATTGTTTATCAGTCCACCATCCTTTCCTTTGCATCAATATTATTGAACCTCTTGCTACAAAAGGTCATCCTCCTCATTTGGGCATTGGATTTAAACCATTGCGAATTGGCTCTTCAAATGCTAAAATGGCCTCATGCAAAAATGTGGATGTTTTGAATGATGACAAGGCATCTGAGGTTCCCCGTTCTGACACTACTAATTCCAATGAGTGAGAATGGACGTCCTATTCCTCTATTTCTTATGATCTTGACCATGTCTTCATTGAATCTGATGACCCACCAATTGAAGACAAACATGTTAACACAATACCTCCTCCAATAACCTATCCTAATCCCTGGGCCAGAATTTTTTGGGATCCCAATCCTAAACCTTCAGTGCACAATGTATCTAACTCTGATGAAACTAATGTTTACATATTTTCCCCTAGCTTCAAAACAATTTGGACTACTAACGATGAAATCCCCCTACTTTACCTTGAATTTATTGATTGTGACGAACAAGGATCACCAAGCTAAAATTTCTTCGAAAATGATTAAGTAATAGTAGAAATTTTTGAGCTCTGGGAAGGCATGCCATCTGGCGACCAAAAAGTAGGGTTCTCTATTAACCTTGTTGCTAAAACATATTTTGGGGAGTCAACTCCATCTTCCAGTTGTAAAAGAGAAAATGATAAAATTAAAAAAGGAAAAAATGAAAAGAATAGGTCCTCTGGTGAAAATTGAAAGGTGCCAGTTGACCATGAAAAATGTAAAAACAAAGGATGTATCCACAGGTGAAAACCTCTTTGAGGTGCCTGAGGATGGAAGATTGGACATACCCCCTCTAAAGGATAAGTCAAAATTTCTGATTGAAATGATTGAGGAAATCAACTTGGGAATGCCAAACAATCCCAACATCATACACTTTGCAGCATCACTATCACCAGAAGAGAAGGACAAATTTGTCAAATTCTTTCTTGAGTGCCAGATTAATTTTTCATGGTTCTATGCTGATATGCTTGGCCTGGATCCTGAATTAGTTCTTCACAACCTCCCTTTGAAGCTAGGTGTGAAACCAGTCAAATAGAAACTAAGGAAAATGCATCCCAAATAGCTCTACTGGTAAAAGAAGAATTGGAGTAGTTACTGGATGTTGGTTTTATCAGACCCATAGATTATGCACATTGGATTTCCAATCTCATACCTATCAAAAAGAATGATGGGGGCATATAGGTATATACTAATTTCTATGATCTAAATAAGGCATTCCCTAAAGATAATTTTCCTTTTCCTAACATCGACATCATTATCGACATGATTGCAGGGTATGAGATGTTGTCACTAATGGATGGTTTCTCTGGTTACAATCGAATTTAGATTGCTCCTGAAGATAAACCAAAGACTAATTTCACATTTCCTTGGGGAAATTATTGTTTTAATGCCATGACCTTTGGCCTCAAGAATGCCAGAGAAACTTATTAGCAGGAAATGACCATAATCTTCCATGACTTCATGCACATGTTGATGGAAGATTATGTTGATGATCTACTATGAAATTCTACGACCACGAAAGATCATTTAAGTTTTTTGGCCAAAATATTTGAGAGAATAGAAGGATATAAGCTTTTCTTAAATCCCAAAAAGTGTGTCTTTGGAGTTTTTTCTGGAAAAATCCTAGGGTATATTATCTCTCAATGAGGTATTGAAGTGGATCCTATAAATGTGCAAGCTATTTTAGAAATTCCTCCACCAAATACTCTAAAGAAAATGAGAATTCTACAAGGGAGAAATTATAGTCTATCTATCGGTTCATTGCACAACTCGTAGATAAGTGCCAATCCTTTCAAAATTTGCTGCATAAAGGTGTTACTTTTAAATGGAATGAAAAATGTGAGCACTCTTTCCAACAATTGAAAGATTATTTGTTACATCCTCTAATTTTGATGCCTCCCATTCTAGGAAATCCATTCATCTTGTATATTTCTACTACAGAAACCACATTGGGTGCTCTTCTCACACAACATGATGAGCAAGGTAGAGAAAGAGCTATCTATTATATAAGAAGAACACTGGTTGGATATGAATTGAATTATTCACTCATTTAATGAGCCTATCTTGCTATGATTTTTTCCATACAGAAATTAAGACATTACATGCTACATTAAAAAACTATGCTCGTGTCCTAGATTGATCCATTGAAGTATCTTTTAGGGAAGGAAGCTCTCACAGGTTTCCTATCCAAATGGGTCATGCTCCTGAGTGAGTTTGACATAGAGTATCTAGACCAGCAAGCAATAAACAGCTAGGTGATAGCAGATCTGCTCGCAGATGCACCAGTTCTAGATGATCATCCATTGCTCTTAGAATTTCTAGATGATTCCATTTTCACATTCACTAACTCTAATGAATAGAAAATATATTTTTATGGCTTGCACACTAGACATGGACCAGGGGAAGGCATCATGTTTGTCACCCCATAAGGTGATGTAATACCAAAATCCTACAGAATTTCATTTTCATGCACCAACAACATCGCCAAATATGAAGCCCTTGTCAGTAGACTCAATCTTGCTATTAAATGGAAAATCAAGCATCTCAAAGTTTATGGTGATTCCCAATTAGTCATCCGACAAGTAACTGATGACTATAAAACCAAAGATGAAAAGTTAGTACCTTACAAATAGTTGGTTGACTTTATAAAGGAGAAATTTGTCACAATCAATTTTTGACAACTTCCTTTGGTACACAATAAATAGGAAGATGCTATGGCCACTATTGCTTCTATGATTAATATGCCAAGCAATGAAGAAATATGTGAATTTTTCATTGAGCAGTTGTTTCTTCCTGCATTTAATATTCCACAATCGAAGCTCGCATGTGATATTGTTGGTCCCAATTCTGCTTGGTACCAAGATGTTTATGATTACCTACACACCCAGGTCTTACCTCCTACCCTATCCAAAAATAAATTCTAGGACCTTATCTAACAATCCTACTATTATGTCATCGTCGGTGATACCCTCTATAGGAGAGCCTATGACCAAACCCTCCTCAGATGCCTCGATTCACGAGAGTCTAAAACTACTTTAAATGAGGTCCTGGATGGTATTTGTGGAGGAAATTTCAATGGTTTAAGTCTTTCTAATAATCTGGAAAGAGATGGATATTATTCACCCACCATGGAGTAATATGCACACAAGTTTTCTAAGAAATGTTACAAATGCTAGATCCATGGAAATTTGATTCATGCTCTGGCGCAGGATCTACAGCTAGTGGTTTCTCCATGGCTCTTTTCTCAATGGGAATTTGGTCTTGTAGGGAAGATTACACCTCTGCCTTCTAATGGCCACAAGTATATCATAACGGCCACTGAGTATTTTACCAAATGGGTGGAAGCTATCCCTATGACCTATATCACCGGCAAGCAAATTTCCAAATTCATTCTGAATTATATCATTTTCTGCTAGGGAGTTCCTTTGGCTATCATTACTGATCCTAGTATCCCATTCCAAAATAAATATGTTACAAAGCTTTGTGAGAAATTCAAAATCCTTCATGGATTTTCCAGCATTTACTATCCACAAGGCAATGGTCAATTAGAGGTGCCTAATAAAATAATCATCAAGATCCTTCAAAAGACTGTCAATAATGTTGGCCGAGATTGGCACTTGAAACTAAATCCAGCTCTTTGGGCCTACAAAACTAGTGTTTTCACCCCCATTGGTGCTACTCCATACTCTCTAGTCTATGGTGCTAAGGCCATCTTACCTCTTGAGGTTAAAATTCCATCACTAAGAGTATCTTTGCAAGGCATTATTGATGATGAGCAGTAAAAATTTTCTAGGTTGCATGAGCTCAAAATGCTAGATGAGCGGAAACAAACCACCTTGGTACACTTGCAAGAATATAAAAACCATCTCAAATGGAGCTACAATGAAAAATTCCAAGCCCACCATTTTGAGATTGGAGACATGGTCTTGAAAATGAATTATAAAACCCAACCACACAGAGAAAAGCCTAGGAAATTTGAACCAAACTGGGAAGGCCCCTATATAGTCACAACAACATATGGGTCTGCAGTGTATCAACTTGCAAAACTGGAGGGAGAACCATTGCTAGAAGCACTAAACATCATGCACCTCCATAAGTATTATACATGATTTCTAAAAAAATACAAAAAAATTGCAATAATTTCTGAAAAAATAGCAAAACAAATAAAAAAAGAAAAAAAAGAAAAAAAATCCAAAAAGAGAAAACATGGTTGCCTTGATGAAAACCTTGTAAACATGCATCTTAGAACACAAAAATAGAAATCAAGAGAAAAATCCCATCCACAAGTGAAAACCTGGCAAACAGGCACTTTGGGCAAGTACCATGGTGAAAATCTGGAAAATAGGCACCAAACGTAGTAAGTTGTTGCTCCAATGTCTATCATAATTACACTGTTAATCTCTAAGTTCTGTTGATGATTAGTGACCAACACTTAGTCATTTACATAGGAAGTTTTAGTTGGCTATCACTATGGCCAAGCTAAAACTATCCAAGGCCGAGCAAACATTGCCGAGCAGTATTCAGGTTGCTGAGTTATATCATGCCGAGCCGAGTAGGATACTTAGTGCCGAGCGATAGAGATGTTAAGTGCCAAGCAGAAAAAATTTTTGTATACATGTCTGGAATGATTCAAAATTTGAGGATAAGTTTTTAGGCCAACTTGTATAAGCTTTTTGGGCCAACTTATGTATGCATTTAGTATTTTCCTACGAAGTTAGTTATGCATTTAATTGTTTTATCCTATGCATGACCTATTGTAATCATTAATTATAATACCTTGGAGGTATGGGTATTAGATCTTGATTGTTGATCTAGATCTCACTACCAGACTTGAATAGATATATAGGATTGCTTCTAAACCCTATTTTGTAAGTGTGTGGAGAAAAGTGGTGACTGTATTTTGAAGTGAAATGCACAAAGGGTTATTTTGTTAAGAAGCATAGATCAAGTAGAGTGACAACACAATGAATAATAGAGTAAAGACATATTAGATTGTGAGATCACAGAAGGTACTGGAAAGAGGAGATCCGTCATCAACATCTGAGTGCATAACAAAGGATCATTACTTGAAACATTCTAATCATTATATCAGGTGAAAATCTCTTAATAGAGTGGTTCTAGTAGACCTTTCTAAATCTCATAACAGAGTGCTTACTTTATTGTAAGTTGAAATCCTTTCACAGGGTAGATTGTAATGATCTTTAGCTCTTGAGTGGGGAGACCTTTAACCAGGTAGATTACATTTTGTAATCAACTTTTGTAGCCCGAACAGGCACACTTTATTGCTGCAGTAGTGAAGAATTTTGTGGGTGTCATCCCCACCCCATTTTTACCTATTTGGGTTTCTGGGTTACCAAGTTCTTGTGTTATGAATTATTTATTTCATTGTGTGAATGCTATTTGATGTTACATTAGATTCATATATGTTTGAATGTGGATCAATTTGTTTTAAGTGTTTAAATTTGAAGATTTGATTCACCCCCCCCTCTCGGCATCTTGCTTTCCCATTATTGTATTTCAAACAATTGGTGTCAGAGCTTAGTTCTCTAGAAATTCATAATCAGCTTGAGAATATAGATCTTGAGTTGGAGATCTACAAGATGGGTAAAGTCATTGAGAATCAAAAGATTGATATTTAGCTAGCACTGCAATAGCTTGAGACAACAAGATATGAATTAAAGAAGTCCTTGACAACAAGGAAAGATTTTTCCAAACAAATGAATGGCACTCATTATTAGGAAGAGGACACCACAAATCTATTTTAGAATGGAGATTCTACTGAGAGTGATGCAGCAATAGCAGATCTACTGGAAAAGAATAGTGCACTATGTGAAGAAGTTAGAAACTTAAAAAAGGAACAAGAAGCCCAATCAATAAGAATGTGTGAAGTTGTTGAACAGAAAAAGAAAGCCGAAGATGACAAGGCTATGGCAGAAGAATATAAAAGAGTGATGACTATCATACTTGATGAAAGAACACATGATGTACAAATAATGACAGTCAATCAAGTTGACATGGCAAATCAACTTCTACTTGTGAATCAGGAGATCAGCAGGAAAGACTTGGAGATTGTAAATATTAGATCTGAGAATAGTCAATTGAAAGATGAATTGAGATCTAAGAAAGAACTTAACAATAGAGTGAATGATCCCAATGCAGCTTTGAGCTAATTTGAACAACTAGTTGAAGCATCAAGAAGACCTAAAGATTCTTCTGGATTAGGTCACACTGAAAAACATACAACCACTGAAAAAAGGAGATTCATCTAAGATAGGTGAAAGAAGGTATGCAAAACCAAGAAACAACAAACCTATTTGCCACCAATGTGGGAAACTAGGTCATACAAAATACATTTTCTGAAGAAAGAATGGTAAGTCCAATCCTAAAACTAACTTTAATGGATATTGCTTTAACTGTAATAAGTTTGGACACCAAGCAAGTGAATGTAAGACAAAGGCGAGCAATGCACCTTCCACACCTAGAATCAATGGTAATTGTTATAACTGTTAGAAATATGGTCATAGAGAACAAGATTGCAGATCTAAAGGTAAACAACAATGGACATCAAAGGCACAAGAGAAATCACCAAGAAATGGCAATAATTACAATTGGGACTACAACACATGGCATAGTTGTCATTTCTATGGTGAGTATGGAAATGTTCCAAAAAATTGCATAAGGACACATTTCAAAGGAAATTCTAAGAGTTGGATGAATGGAAGTCTAGTTTGTCACAGTTGTCTAAAAATTGGTCATACAAGGAAAGATTGTAAGACTAGGGTACCTGCTCCTACTGTTGAACAGATTAGAGCACATATGAACTAGACATGGGTTAAGAAATCTGAACCATGCAGCAGTGAAGCTAGTGTGGCCAAGGTCACCCAATCCAATGGATCAAGTGACCACATCATCTCCAACTAAGAAAAAGAGGTATGTAAGGAATTACATCTAAAATTCTTATCTTACATTAGTTCCTAACATGAAATGTACCAAAGTCCATATTTGCATATGTTAAGATGCACCAAGACACATTTTGAAGACAAAAATGCCAAGAAGAGCTAATTGCGCTATAGGTGTCTAGCATCAGTCATGGACACTAAGGGTGAGTTCTTTAGTGTGTGCTGAGTTTGTTGGCTGAGTAAGTTCTGTGATGGCCGTGTATGGTGAGCCAAGTGGGATGCAAGTTGTGTTAGAAAGCCAAGGACAACTAGCTTGCACTAACTCAATAAGTAGAACATTTATTGCTTACCTACCTTGACCTTTTGAGTCTATAAAGGATGAACAATTTATTCTTCATTTTACCTTGCAATTTTCATTAGTCATGGAGCGATTGAAGAATTTGCAGAATTGATCTTAATGAAGTTAGCATTTAAGAATTCATCAGCGTATCGTCGACAATCCTAAGGTGAACAGTGCGAAGTGCTACTTGCTGAGGTACTCTATTCTTCATTTTTCAAACCCTAATTTCATGATTATGGCTGCAAGCTCTTCCGCACCAGTTAGAAGTATGGAGGAAGAACAAAAGCAAATTTAGTTAGTACAGAATGATGTATTTGCACCTCTCAATTTTTGAGCCATTCCTGAAAGTGCTATTCAGAGTGATATGACTGGAGCTCTCTCATCCATTCCACCCAAGGTACTTATGATCCACGATGTTAGATCTTGTTACATGGTTAAAATTGGTGAAGTAGGTGATAGTGAATTGAGAAAATCCTACAGAAAATTGTGTGTTGATGGAGTTTTGAAGGGAGAATTCAAACATTTAGCCAACAAAGGGTTAACTTGTGCCCTAGATTTCCCACAAGGTTTTAAAGACAAATGGATTAAAGTCATTCTTAGAAAATTTCATGATATGTGTATGTGGTTAGACAATGGACCAGTCAAGATAACTAAAAACATGATTCATCAAGTGACTAGATATCTTGTTGTTAATGAGAAACGGACAATGATAGATAACAATAAAGAGGAAATTACAGTGAACACTGGAGCCATATGGAACAAAAGAGGTATGACTATCTCTACAATTAAAGACTTAGAATTTGATTTTTGAGTAAGAGTGATTTCACATAAGTTCTATCAGTCGAGTCAAGTTGATAGTGTTCCTTGCACAACCGTTGACCAGGCATGGAAGATTGTTAAGAAGAATCATACACATGATCTTGCCGAGCTACAGCAAACACAACTAGCTGAGAACCTAACATTATTTAGAAAAGCTAAGAGCTCATCATGTAAGGTTGGTTCCATACTAGTCTGCATATTTTTCTACATTTAGCATACATTTCCTACATTGGGAGATATAGTTTGGATAAATGATAGACTCATTACAGTTCAGATAAGTGAATGCATGGAGAAATTAGGAAGTAATTTCAATGGTATTATGGGGAGCTATTTTGTGGAATTTAAAAAGAGAATGAGATTAAGGACTAGGATTCCTAGATCACTAGTGGAGAAGCACTATGAAGAAATTTTCTTTCTAGTTGATACAGATCACACATATATTCAGGCTGTGACACCTAGGGTAGCATAGTTGGAATAATTTCCCTATGAAATTAACATTGATGAAGCATCAAAAACTATCATTGCACTCCTAGCCAAGGCAATTGATACTACAACAGAAAGATTTGGTAATTTTGATGAAGCAAAAGTAAATATTTCAAGAAGTTTGAAGGAGGGAACCATGGAGAGAAAAAGGAAGAAGATTGTGAAAAATCTGAAGAAAATGGTTGGTTTGAATAGTGATGAAGAACATGAGGATGCACCTTTAGGCCTATCCACTGGACAAGGATAAGATATATCTATAGAAGAGGAAGTCAGTGCATGAGAGGAGATCACTGAGAAGGCTAAGGGTAAGAAACCAGGAATTGTCATAGTAACCAAGCCAAGTAAAGCTAAATCTAAGGTTGCACCTCCTGTAGCTAATCGTCCAAGGACTAGATAATCCACTGTTACTTCTCTAGAAGTACAAACAAAAGTGTATGGAAAGAAGAAGGTTGGAGAAAGAAATTCTGGAAAGAAAGAGAAATTTTCTCCTAAGGTTGAGCCAAGTAAACCAGTAAAGAGACCAAGGAGGAGGCTACACTTGGAGCAAGATAGTGATGATGAAAAGACTAAGATTGATGAACCCAACAACATACCCACTACACAATTCAAAAAACCAGCTAATATTGACGAGGGATGTGACAATTTCAGAAACTCAGCAAGGTTAGCTACTTTCAAATTCATTAAGTATGAGAAATTGAGTATTGAATACAAGCATAAAGTTTAGGAAGCACTTTTAGATATGATGAGTACTTTTAAGTTAACTCCTATAGAGATAGGAAACCATGTGCTGAATGAACTATATGAGTTTCTTTCAAGCAAATGGGAATTTGCACTTACTACAGAGAGACAGATTAGGGAAGGTACTTTAGCCAAAGTGATACCTGAGTTGACATCAAAACAGAGAGAAAAATTCATTGAGGAATATAAGAATAGGTTTTTTCCTAAGATCAGAGGTTATACTATTTTGAAAAATGATATTGAAGGATTAGTACAATAGAGTACTAGGATTTGGAAGGAAATCTTTGGACTGATAGTTCCAAAAGACAAGAAATCTGATGAAGGATCATCTGATCAAAAGGCAAAAGAAGTGGAGATTACCTCTGAGCCACAAATGACACAAGATCAAATTGCCACTAAATAGGACAAGACTAAAGATGCATTAGACTCAGCAAATTCTGTTGATCTGACTGCAGACAGTCTAATTGGCTTCACAATTGATGATTCCAATAGTTTGAATGTTGAGGGACAGGATATGTTGAGTGATACAAATATTGAGTCACCTATTAGGGCAACTGAGACTGAAGGAGGAAATGCCACTGCATCTGGAGAGAGAACTGATGAGGAACTTGAAGTCATCAATGATCAGATAGGAAAAGAGAAATAGAAAATAGATGCACATGAGGTAACTTCACAAAATCCACCTATTTTAGAGATTGTAAAAATAGTTTTTGATAGTGGTCTAGTGTTGAAGGATAATGCCGACAAGCATAAGGAACAAGAGGCAGTGCAAGTGTTGGTTGATCTACCACACTCTGTATCATCCAATCCCATAGGTCCTAAAAATAGAGGTATGCCTAATCCACAAACAATCTTGACATAATTGAAAGAGGAAATGGATATTGATACTATCACAGGAAAAGGTATTGATAAAATGCAGCTGAGCATCAGCTCACCAGAATTGAAGAGGAGGAAAGTTATGAAGAAGAAGTCTCAAATTCTTGATGTCACATTAGATGAGGTAATTGTGAATCCACAATGGGATCCTAATGAATTGTCTTTTGAACAAATAGGGACTCTTTAGGAATTGCTTAAGAGGATGAAGAGACAAGAAGAAATGAAAATATAATAGAAGAAAAAGTAGGTGTTGCATGATATCAAGGATATATTTACAAAGACTTTTGACTTAGAAGATGAAATGCCTCAAGCTCCCATTATTGATCAGTTAGTTCACATTGTACAGAAGGTAACTGATGATGACATAAATAGAAATGAAAAAATTCTACAATGGTTTGAGAGGAGATTCGAGAGAAAAGTTCTATAGAAAATCTCAGAAGAGATTGTAATGAAATAGGTTGAACTTTCTACTCTTGTAAACATTTTGGAGGAAGTTAAAGCAAACATTTATTCTTTGTACATGAATCTATGTGATGTTGAATTCTTCACAAAGTATAATATACAACTTGTTGAGAAGCTACAGTTAGATTTGAAATCAATTGAAAGTACTTTGGGTAAGGATGCTACCTCCAGCTCCTTACATTCTACTAAGTTGATCAATGCACAACAAAGAATTGATGAGCTTATGGCTGAAGATGGTTAGATTAGGGAAAAATTGATCACCATTCAGACAAGCATGTTGCCTCTCTTGGAGGTAATATACAAGGAACTTTCAGCTACAAAAGAGTTATCACAAAGAAATGCAAATCTCTCAACTGTGGAAAGTTTAGTGAGTCTAGTTGCCGAGCTAGAGATAAAATTGGAAGTTATGAAGATTTCCAAGGATAGCTGGGATACTACATTTGCATCCACCCTACAACTTCATAAACAATTTTTGGACAATTTTAACTTAACCCCACCTGCAATCAGTGACAAAAACAAGGGGGAAGTTGGTAAGGATACAAAAGTTGGTAAGGATACAGTATGATAAATCAGTACAAAACAGGTACATTTGTATATATTTTGAAGGCATCTATTCTATGTAACTTTTTGTATGTATAATTCCAAGTATATTCCTAGGGGGAGTACTTCGTATACTTAGGCAAAATTTTGATGGATTGAAATGAAGAAATGATAAGTGTGTTTTTTCCACTAATATCAAAGGGGGAGATTGTTAATCTCTAAGTTCTGTTGATGATTAGTGACCAACACTTAGTCATTTACTTAGGCAGTTTTAGTTGGCTATCACTGTGGCCAAGCTAAATGTATCCAAGGGTGAGAAAACATTGCTGAGAAGTATTTAGGTTGCTTAGTTATATCATGCCGAGCCGAGTAGGATACTTAGTGCCAAGCGATAAAGATGTTAAGTGCCGAGCAGAACAATTTTTTGTATACATGTCTGGAATGATTCAAACTTCAAGGATAAGTGTTCAGGCTGACTTGTATAATCTTTTTGGGCCAACTTATGTACACATTTAATATTTTCCTATAGAGGTAGTTATGCATTTAATTGTTTTATCCTATGCATGACCTATTGTAATCATTAATTGTAATACCTTTGAGGTATGGGTATTAGATCTTGATCATTGATCTAGATCTCACTACCAGACTTGAATAGATATATAAGATTAATTATAAACCCTATTTTTTAAGTGTGTGGAGAAAAGTGGTGACTGCATTTTGAAGTGAAATGCATAGAGGGTTATTTTGTTAAGAAGCATAGATCAAGCAGAGTGACAACACATTGAACAACAGAGTAAAGACATATCAGATTGTGAGATCGCAGAAGGTACTAGAAAGAGGAGATTCGTCATCAACATCTAAGTGCATAATGAAGGATCATTTCTTAAAACATTCTAATCATTGTATCAGGTGAAAATCTCTTAATAGAGTGGTTCTAGCAGACCTTTCTAAATCTCCTAATAGAGTGCTTACTTTATTGTAAGTTGAAGTCCTTTCACAGGGTAGATTGTAATGATCTTTAGCTCTTAACCGGGTAGACCTTGAACTAGGTAGATTAAATTTTGTAATCAAATTTTGTAGCCCTAACAGGAACACTTTATTGCTGTAGTAGTGAAGAATTTTGTGGGTGTCATCCCCACCCTAGTTTTACCTATTTGGGTTTCTAGGTTACCCAGTTCTTGTGTTATGAGTTATTTATTTCATTATGTGAATGCTATTTGATGTTACATTAGATTCATATATGTATGAATGTGGATAAGTATGTTTTAAGTGTTTAAATTTGAATATCTGATTCACCCACCCCTCTCAACATCTTGTTTTCCCATTATTGTATTTCCAACATACACCTAGTATTCTAATGTCCTTTCTTGATCACATCTTTTACTTTGAATCAACCCTAGTGCCCCTTTATGGCCTGTAACTAGTTGATCTCCTTTGTCTTACCCTTGGTACACCTAGCCTATATGTCTCCTTGTTCTCTATACATAGTCTATCTTTTGTTTGGGGGCAGATTCCTGGCATAAACCATCTTTGAATTTGAATTCCAACAGGGGGCAAGACCTTGAATGTGGTTTATCCATGAGATTCCTCAACTATCAGATTGGAGATAACAGCTTGTAAATATCTTAATGACCCTAAAAAATCCTAAAAATCCAAATAAGTAGCTCAAAATTAAAAAACAATCAAATAATATCTTGAAAAAATCTCTAAAAAACAAATATGATTCTAAAAAAAGACCCTAAAAATAAAATCCGATGTTGAAAAAATCATAAAAATCATAAAAAGTCCTGAAAAAAACTTATCACAAAAAATTCAAATATCTCAAAAAATCCTTAAAAAATTGCAAAATTTCTTCAAAATCTACAATAAGTTTGTACATACTTGTCTTGTTTTTGTAAAATGACCATCATGTTTGCAGACATCCATGGCAGATGCATCATTCTATGCTTAACAAAATCATGTTCTCAAAAATGCAATCTGACTCACTATGACTCAACATTCAATCTGGTTGGACCTGTTCAATCTTTCGATCTTTACTATCAATCAATCTATCCAATTTATAAATCAATTATCCAATCAGTCAATTTCAAAACTAGGCTATCAATCAAAGAACATTTAATGCAAGTAACAAAAGATCAGATTATTTTATATTCACTTATTAGAAAGATTTTAGATGAACATCTGAACAAGTCAAAGCTTATAATATGTTTAAATCAAAATAAAATTACACACAAGCAAATATCACTAATAATTGTATGTGTAACTTGTAAATATCACTAATAATAATAATAATGGTATGTGTAACTGAATTGAATTTAACTTATTTATTTAAATCCTAAGCTTAATTTCTATTTAAATATCAAATGATTCAATTGTTAAACAAATGATACTAATTATTCTATTTTTATAACATTAGTAAAAGTTCACCTTTAATGGCTACGACAATTCTAATGACTCACACAAGTCCTATAACATTATGGACAGGTTCATATCAGTTGTGATTGCAGGGAAAGATTAAACATCATATTCTAAAATTTGATTCATTTCAATCGTTTATCTGAGATTACAGTAATTTTTCTAATAGAATCCATCTATTTATATAATTTCAAATAAACCATCTAAATAGTTCGTTTAAAATAGAATATAATTGCATACAATCAAATATTAAATATCACTATAATTAAATATCAAATATCACTATAATCAAATATTACTGATATTTTCAAGAGCTTACATATGTTGTGCTCAACACCTTCTTAAAGCCAGCCCACAACTCTCATCAATACTATTTTCTTTTCTTGGGCAACAATAAACACAGATCTCTAGCCCAATTTTCACTAACTTGATTAATTTCATCTTTTTTTATATATTTGCAAGCAGGCGGGTGATGGAAACAAAGATTAGGGATGTTGGGAGAGAGAAGATGACATGGACACAACACACACATTATACAAGATCATCTCATCTTCTCCTAGACCAAAAGTGGTTGTAGATGCTTCTGTAGATCTGTCATCAGGAGTCATTGTTTGGAAAAATTATAACTCTTCCTATGCAACATAAATCCTTAGCTTTTCTCAATCAGTGAGTGCAAATTTCAAACAAGATTTGTTTCAACATACTCTGTTTACAACTTCTTTTCAAAGACTAGTCTCATATAAGAGCTTGTGTTATACCATTGCAACTCTTCAACTTTTCCAACAAATACAAAAGATCCTATTATGCTTCTTTCCCTTTCTATTTCTCTTACTTAGGCTACAATGTATGGATTACTATGCAGATATAAAGATCCAAAGTTCAAACTTAAAAAAAGAAAACTATGTTGAATTTGAATGTGTATAGTCAGAAAATGGAAGAACTTCCATGGTAGACTGGTTTAGCCTTCCAAGTAAGTGTTTTGGGGTCATGCAAGTGTCGTGAATGGGTTCCTGACTTTGATTTGGCTTTATCCCCCTGTTCTGCCCCATTTCCACTTTTTCCAACCTATTTCTGGCACCCTATACTGAGAAATTGGAACTTTGGCCTTAGGGTCAAGGTTGACCTTGACCTTGACCTAGGTCACAATCAACCTTTTCTAGGCTCGGGGTTCAAATTTCAAAATCTTAGGGTTTCCAGATGTTAGTCTTTGGAAAAAGTCAATTCCCTCTTCCAGGTCAGCTATTTCAAACTTCAGGACAACAAATCCTAAATTATATTTAACATAGGTCCTCTTCTAGGGGCATGGGTCCAATTACAATTTAATTCTCCTATGTCGGCCTCTCTAGAAGATTGTGCCCTAATTTCATATAAAAGGAATCCTTCTCCTCTCATTTTCTCTAACCATGAACTATGATCATCAAGCATAATTGCAAGAAATTTCAAAGACTTGAAGAGTGAATCCCAAAGGTGAAGAATCAAGATTTGAAGCAAGCCAAGTAGCCATTGAAGCATTGATCCATTCTTAAGCACTTCCCAAGCATCCATTTTCATGTAGGAGATCCATTGGTGGCCATTGAAGGATTCAAGCTCCATGGAGCCCTCTTGTTGAATATTTCTCCATCTACATTCCTCCAAGCCTCTTCCAATTCAAGAACCCATTCAAGATTGGTTTTGAAGATATAAAATCAATTGATTAAATAAATCCAACATTCTACATTCTACATTCATTTGGTGCATCCATACTTGTGGATTCAAGGATTCGAATCCTCCACAAGGACTTTTACATGAGCAAGGTGAATTGTTTTGTTTATCTTGTTTAGTTCTGAAATTTAAATTATATATTTGAGGTTAATTCCAAAATTAGGGTTTGACCAAGGAAAACCCCTCCCCGCAACAAACAAACCCTTTTTCTTGCAGGTACAAGTTCAAAATAGTAGATCGGGACAGATATTTGGAGACCCTTTTCAGATAACTTCTGGGGTCTAAAAATAGAATTTCAGTCTGAGACTTTTTAGGTTGATTGTGACCTAGGGCGCAATCATAAATTCTGGTAAATGGTGACATTGACTTGAGGGTACAAATCAAAACTATCTTAGAATAGAAAAATATTTCTGGGTTTTGTCTGTCTCTGCGTTTCTATTTGAGATCTGGTCTTAGATTTTCCAGAAACTCAATATAGGCTTCAAAAAATAGCATTCTTTGGATTTGCAATATTTCAAGGTTAGTACATTTCTCCTAATCAATTCAATTAAGGTCATTAATCTATCTAAATATAAAATACATTTCAAATTAACAAATCAAACCGGGTACTTAATATCTTCCTTCCTTATTCTTGTTTCCAAATGATTGATTCATTTATGCATTGATCCTTCCTTTTGGGTTAATCAATTTGGATCTTTTATTTACATATCTAAGGATAGAAGGAGAGCATCTTATCTACCCCCTTAACATATTTAAATGTAAGGTATTTTAGGTTAAATGAATTCAATTCAACTCAACACATATTTTATCCTCTAAAAAATGTAACTAGGTGATTTATGTGGTGAGCAAGATGAACTATTATGGGCAGCAGCGTGGCTTTAAAAAGAAAAAAAATGATCAAACTTAGTTAAAATTTGTTACGGATAACCAAGGGTGGAGTTAGACTGTATCTAAATTCAGTGGGGATAACAAATTTGCAGGTGCCCAATTGCTCTTGGCTCAGGTAATCAATTCATATTCATTAGCTCTGTTTATTTTCCATACTCATCGATTTGTTTTCTTGTTGATTGTTATCTAATAACACTAGAGCTTTTGTAATAGGAGTATTCATTTGGTCATAAATCCTTAGAGAAGTATAAAACTGATGCAGACTCCTTCATATGTGCCTTACTACCAAAAATTCCTACAAAACAAATTACAATTACTCCAGGTAATGTAATAGATATAATAAACCACCAAAATAAAGACCACTACCTTCAACTAAATTATTCAGATAAGCACCTAGAAGCCAACCTTTTAGGGCTGGAATTAAATATCACAACATATTAATAATCCATTACATTGTTACATATGGAGTATAAATATTAATTTTTTTCCATTTTTGAAAAATATGTTAAAAATATATTAAAAATAAGAATAACATATTATTACATTTATTTTATATCGATATTGAACTGTTATTAGTGTTGTTAGTGTGTTGTTAATGTTATGTTGATAGTTTGTTTAAACTGTGTTTGGACTGTTAGTGTAAAAGAACCAATACCCTAGTTTTACTACTATTAATATCCAAAATATATTATTATCATTTTAAATTGTACATTAGGCAAGGTGTACACAAGTAAATTTTTTCCATACAATGATATATGTCTTATTAAACTTTGAATCCATATAAACCTTGCCCAAGTACACCAAATCTATCATTTGAAAACTTTTTGAAGGGTCTAGACAAGTCTTAGTTCATTTGAAGTATTCAAGGGTTTGGAAACCATAGTCACCATTTCAAGATTATAGCTATCCTTTGGTATTAATAAGTCCACCACCCTTTCCTCTGTATTAATGACAAATCGACATAGACCCAAATGAAATGGATGATTGTTCATTTAATGACTTCCTTTAACAAACTAGTCCAAATTGACCATGGTTTGGCTATAAATAACATTCAATTTAGTCATATTACTTACTTCTACAAACATGGATACTCCAATAAGGCTCAAGAGAACTAAGAGACAATAAGTCCTTCATAGGCTACAACTCAAAACACAAGATGCATGTTGAATACAAACGCCATTGGGATTGTCCTAAGCAAGGACTATTACTACATGTTGTTCTGATATGTTAAGAGAAGGTATTATTAATCATATTGGTAACAAAATAAATTAAAATTTTAGAATGGAATTCTTTAAAGTGTGATCCTATTTCCGATAGTTGTAGCTTGCATTTGCATCCTAAAAGTTCTTAGTAATCATATAAAGGCCTGCTAGAAAGAATCCTACATAGACCCAAAGAAATATATTAAATACATTCCATGTCATTAATACAAAAACTCATATAGTAGCCCTTTTGTAATTTCCCCTTCTAGAATTTTCCTTAAATTGTACCCTACAACACAATTTCAATAACTGGGGTTAGAGAGGTGGCTTATTGTGTAGGATATTTTGTACATTGTACTTTGACGATGCCATATGCAATCAACAAGTAAGGAAACAAGTGTACATGTTTACATACATAAATTGATTGTTAGCATGATATAATATATATTAAGCCTTATAAATTGATAAAGAGATATACAAACCATAACCTAGAGATTCAGAGATATGAATTAATTAAAAGAAGATAACAACCGATCAAAAAATAAAATAAAATAATATAATAGAGATTTTCTTTACCTGACAATGCCACATCATCTTGAATATGGTGAACACTCAGATCATCCTCCACTTGCTCACCATGATGTTTTGCATGCTCTAAAATGTATACAAGAAAGGTTACACCAATTTTAATTTAAAATGTTAACTTGTATTAAAAATTACACAATTGATGATCAATATCAAATGAATACCTCCATCAATGCGATGCACATCAGGGTCTTCATCTTGTGGAGGTTTTGTGTTAGGATTATAAGGAAACATTGCAATGTCATGCGCTAAAGGGGTTAAATAAATATCAAATAGAATATCGCTCAAGTATTCAATTTGAAATAATTTTCATTTGGCCTACTTACCTATTTGTGAGCCGATGCAGGAGACTATTGGCTTTGGCGTAGGCGTTCGGCCACAACTTTATATACTTCCTTTAAGCCAATATTTTTGTCTTCTTCCGTGGGTGCTACTTTAAAATCTGAGCCCTGCATTTTTGGCTGAATAACGTCAATTCTGCAGGTATTTTTTGATTAAACAAAATTGTTTGCAATTTTATAAAAAAAATTGATTCAAAATTTTATTTACTACTACTTACAATTCTTGCTTGAAGTTTTAGATAACCACCAGAGCCAAGTTTGTGTTGGCCAATCTTTTCTATTCTAGCCTTTGTAACCTTTGATGTGTCATGTAGTCTATGAAAATTTTCACATATGTTAGATTATATAAATATAAAGATCACTAATTAGTGCATAATTATGTTATACTTAATTCTTTCGCATAACTTCTATTGTTGTTTACTGGTGCAATTCCTCTTTGGCTTTGCAGTTTCTCCTTTGCATAAAAAATGAATTCCTTCCACACCTTATCTAGAATCATAGGAGGATGCTCGTACTTTGGGTTTCTCACTAGATTACTTCTATATGCGTCCCTCACAGTATTTAGATGTTTGCAAGCTCTCTGAAGAACATTGTCGCGGTCAAAAATATTACTTCCAAAAAGCTCCTCTAAAGATTTTATGAGCTCATCTTTTAATTTTTTATCCTGTAAATTCCACCTTTTAAGAAAAAACAAAGTTGTTAGCTAAAAAAATTAACTGAAGTTGCATACCTTGAATATAGTACAATAAATAGATGAAAGGAAAAATATTCTAGCAATTATTGTTGGAAAGCTACAATGTAAACAATTGTTGTTTTTCCATTAATGCCAAACCTTAACTGGTGAGACTATTGCTATCTATTTGAGTACCATATCTATTGATTGCTGAATAATATTTAAAGACAAGGATAACAAGAAGACCAAGTTAAATGGTTGAGTTATGGGAAACTACAAGGGTACTTGAGTAGTTGACACATTGGCAAGGTAATGTGTTGTTTATCTATAACATTAAAACTAATATGTCAATTTACTCAGAATAGTTTATGGTGAGTGAAGTTTGTGTCAACCGAGCACTAGTGTATGCCAAGCATAATTTCTAGTCTCAACTGAGTGCCAGTAAATTACCGGAGAACACAGTGATGACCGAGTGGAAGAAAACAGTGTTAGCCGAGAGCCAGTATTTTGGTAAATGTTGAGATTTGAGATCTCTGGCCGACATAATTAAATTTATTGGGATATGTAAAGGATAAGCACAATTGGTCCACACTATTTAAATGCAAGGGTAACCTTAATTAATGCATGGATTCAAGATTTAATTATTGTTTGATTTGGAGAAGTAAATTAAATGTAAATGATGGAAAGATCCGTTGGATCCAACCTAACCTAAGATCTACGATCTTGATTAAGCGGAAAAGATATATTTTACCTAGATGTAGAGGTATAAGATGAACTTGAGGGGTTATTAAAGGTGTGAGATGTAATGTGGTAAGTGTATGCAAGAGGATTGCATGGTTAATTGACTGATTGACATGATCTAGCAGAGAAAGTTGAGCAGAGAAGCAGAGAATTGGAAAAGTGATTGCTTGATAGATTCCCAAGCAGATCTGAAGATTGAAATGAGAATGGAGGCTACTCAGTGAATTAGTATTAGAGCTGAAATAGATATGGATTTTCAAAATAAGTTGTATGTATCAGATCACACTTGCTGATTACTTTCTAACCATTGTATCAGTCAAAATCCTTTAACCAGGTTGACCTAATAGTCATTGTATAAATCCTTTGAGCAAGGTGACATTCAAGTGGAATGTTCTAAGTTCTCTAACAAGGCCACTCCTAATAGGGTGATTAAATCCTTTAACCAGATCACATTTAGCAATGTGTTTTGTAACCTTTAATAGGGTTGTCTCCTAGCAAAGTTCACATTAGAAGAGTGGAAATTTGGTAGCATGTTACTGGTGGTTTTTCCCAAATTGGGTTTCCATGTTAAATATTGGTGTCAACTTGTGTGAATTTGTATGTTGTATTTTACTATTAATTTTCTGCAAGCTGATTACATTTGAACAGTAAACTGCATATTTATGTTGTTGATTTATACTATTGCATCTGAGTAGACCTAAGTTGCTTAAAGTGCTATAAAGTTTCAATTGGTACATCTAGACCTGTGGATAAATAATTCACCCTCCTCTCAGTTATTCTTAATTCATTCTAACAATTGGTATCAGAGCTTTGGTCTCTTGAAAAATAGTTTGAAGGTACTTGGAGCAGAAGATCAAGATGTATAAAAAGGAGGTACCGAAGTTGAACAAAGATAACTTCCCTGCATGGTAGAGTTTGATGAAATTGCATCTAGATAGTATTGGTGATGCTGATAAATGATATATTAAAAATGATTATGTAGCCCCTACAACACCTCTCACCGTTGAACAATTAAGAGAAAATAAGGAACATAATCAAGCAATGTTGGAGATTGCATCATCCCTCAGCTATCTTGAATTTGAAGACATAAAGAATTGTACAAATGCAAAGAAGATGTGGGATACCTTAGCAACCATCTATGGAGGAGATACAAATGTGCTGAGAGCCAAATCTGAAATTTTAATAGGTATTTTTGATGAAATGAAAATGCAAGAATGAGAAATTATAGTTCAATATTGTGGTAGGATAAAAGAAGTTGTGAATGCTATTAGAGGAGCTAATGGAACCATTGATGATAACACCATTATGAGAAAGGTACTGAGGACTCTTCTTCATGTATATGCTATTAGAGTCTCTGTAATTCAAGAATTGAGATGTACTCCTACTAAAAATTTGACTTTGGAAGGTCTGGTAGGCCGACTTACTGAATTTGAGATGTCAAATTTTGATAACTACACTCCACAAGATATTGAATTTGCATTCAAGTCCTAGTTGGTCCTTAACAAATAAAAGAAAGGAAAGAAATGTGTGAACAATGAAAACAACACTACTGATGATGATTTGGAAGAACTTGAATCACTTATGGCAGGAATACTATCTAGAGGAAAAGGAAAATTCAAAGGTAAACTTCCTATCATTTGTTTTTCTTGTAACAAAGTTGGTCATATTGCTGCTAGATGTCTTGATAAGAATGAAAAAGAAGAAAGAAGAGACAACAAGTACAAAGATAGAAAGGATGACCGAGACTTTAGAAAGTATAAGGATTACAAAGACAAAGGTAAGAAATCTTTCTATATAGTTGAAGAAGCTTCTGACAGTAGATCTGACAATTCTGATGAAAATGATATAGAAGTTCTGTATGTTGCTATGAAAGATGATTCTGATGATGATGAGAAAATTGTATTAATTTCTTATATGAGTAAAGGTGATTGTTAAATTATTGACATTGGTTGTTCACATCACATGACTAGTGATAAAAATAAATTTGAGACCTTAGATCAGTGCAAAGGTGGTTATGCTAAATTTGGTAATGATGCACCATGTCTTGTTAAAGGGAAAGGATCAATTAAATTGACTGACAAGATCAGATGTGATAATGTATATTAGGTTGATGATCTTAACTATAATTTATTGAGTGTTGCACAGCCGAATACTTTTGGTTACAGAGTTGAGTTCCATGACAAGGAGGCAAAGATCTATGATGCCACTAGAGAACTAGTTGGAAGTGGAGAGAATACAAAAGGTAACTTGTTCTATCTTGACTTAGCTAATGAGACATGCTCTAGTTTGCAAAATATAATGATGTTTGGTTATGACATAAAAGGTTGTGTCATGTAAACTTTGATAACTTGGTAATCATACGCAAATTGAAAAAGGTTAGAGGGCTGCCTAAGTTAAAGAAACTTAAAAATGCAATGTGTAAGCAATGTCAGTTGGGAAAAATGACTAAGTCTAGTTTCAAGAGAAAGACTCATACTTCTAAGGAAATTCTAGAAATGGTTCATACTGACCTTTTTGGTCCCATTGGTGAGAAAAGTTACTACGGAGATAGATATTTCATTCTATTTGTTGATGATTACTCTAGAATGATGAATGTTACATTTCTTAAAGAAAAATCTAATGCATTCCAGTTATTTAAGTGGTACTTGGCAAAAGTTAGAAAAGAGACAGGTAAAATTCTAAAATGTTTGAGATCTGACCGAGGAGGTGAGTTTATTTCTAATGAGTTTAATAGATTCTTCAATGAACAAGGTATTAAAAGACAGATGTCTGTGCCTAGGACACCACCACAGAATGGTATTGCTGAAAGAAGAAATAGATCTATCATGGACTATGCCATAACACTAATGATGGAGAAAAATATTGCACATAAATATTGGAGGGAATATTTGAGTACAACAATCTATACCCTGAATAGAGTACAAGTCAATAAAGGTACTAATGCTACACCTTATGAGCTATGGTATGGATATGCACCTAATGTAAGATATTTCAAAGCTTTTGGAAGTAAATGCTTCATACTGAAAGATAATAGAAATAGAAAACTTGATGCTAAAGGTGAGGAAGGGATATTTCTTGGTTATTCAACTAAAATTAAAGCATATAAGTGTTTGAATTATAACACTAACAAAATTGTGGAAAGTGTAAATGTTAGAATTGATGAATATGTAGAAAGAAATGAAGCTGAATGCTTACAGGAACATGAAAGTTACAAATCATTTGTCTATCTGGATGAGGAAGATTCTAATGTATTAAATGAAGCTAGGGAAGAGGTTTCTGAGCAATAGTTAGCACCTGCCGAGTCACAGAATGAGGTTGCTGGGCAGCAAGAGGTAATTGCTGAGCTATCTGATGGAGATTTTGAGACACATAACTAACCTAAATTGAACAAGAATAATGAATCTGAAGCAAGACAAGAACCTACTCTAGCAAAGTATGTGAGGAGGCACCACAAACCTGATCAAATCATAGGATTGAAGGATTTTGCAGTTATGACAAGAAGTAAGGTGAGAGACAGTACATGCTTGTTATGTGGTTTTGAGCCTAAAATAGTAAAAGATGCTTTAGAAAATGAAGACTAGATACAAGCCATGAATGAAGAATTTGAACAGATTGAAAAGAAAAAAACTTGGACACTTGTACCTAGGCCAAATGACAAAAATGTAATTGGTACAAAGTGGGTATTCATAAATAAGTTGAATGAACATGGAGAAGTAACAGGGAATAAAGCTAGACTGGTATGCAAGGGATGTACACAAGAGGAAGGAATTAATTATGGAGAAACATTCACCCCAGTTGCAAGGTTTGAAGTAGTTAGAACTTTACTTGCTTATGCAGCCTACAAAGGTTTTAAAGTTTATCAAATGGATGTAAAGTCAGCATTCATGAATGAGATATTAGAAGAAGAAGTATACATTGAAAAATCTGATGGATTTGTTGACGCAAGAAAGAGGAACATGGTTTTCAAACTACACAAGGGACTATATGGACTGAAGAAAGCACCAAGAGCATGGTATGAGAGGTTGCACAATTATCTAATGAAGATTGGATTTGCAAGGACAAATGACAACAAAAATCTGTATTTGAAGACAGAACGAGGTAAAGGTACTTTATTAGCTAAATTTTTTTTTGATGAAATTATATTTGGTGGACAAGATGTGTTATGCCAAACATTTTCAAAAGAGCTGCAAACTGAATTTGAGATGTCTATGTTTGTTGAAATCAAATTCTTTGTTGTCTTACAAATATATGAAATGAAGAATGGTATCTATATTACTCAATCAAAATATGTCTAGGAGATACTAAAATTTTTTGGAATGGAAGAATCAAAACCAGTAAGTACACCCATGGCTACTAGATAGAAGTTAACAAAAAATGATGATACAAAAGAAGTGAATCAAACCCTTTACAAGTCAATGATTGGAAAGCTGCAATATGTTGTGCATAGTAGACCTAATATTGCTCTAGTTGTTGGAATTGTTGCAAGATTTTTTACCAATCCCAAGGAGAATCATATGATGGCAGAAAAAATAATTCTGATATATTTGAAGGGTAAAGATGAATATGGTCTGTATTACAAAAAGAATGAAAAGTTTGAACTTAGAGTTTACACTGATTCTGATTGGGCTAGAAATGTGGATGATAGGAAAAGCACCATAGGTGGCACATTTCTTTTGGGAAAGAGATTGGTTTCCTAGACAAGCAAGAAACAGAATTGCAACTCACAATCTACGGTTGAAGCTGAGTATGTGGCAACAATGGTTAATTGCTCTAATATTGTGTGGTTGAAGATACTACTGAAAGGTATGAAAGAGGAGATCATAGAACCAATTGTTATATATTGTGATAATAGGAGTGCCATTAATATTTCTAAGAACCCTGTGATGCACTCTAAGACAAATAATATAGCTATCAAGTATCATCACTTGCGAGAGTTAGTTCAAAACAAGGAAGTGAGACTGGAATATGCGCATACTAAGGAACAATTGGTAGACATATTTAAAAAATCACTACCCAAGGATGCTCATGAGTATCTATGAGGTAAATTAGGGGTGATTTCCCTAACTGAGGATAATTAATTCAGAATGGAAGTTTTGCATCAAATGTTATATTAAGAATATTTGATATATTGATGCACAGGAGTCACACTTTAGGAAGCTGCCTAAATATGTAAAAGAAAGACAAGGAAAGAAAAGAGGATCAGTCATAAGAAAGATGATAGGAACAACATGATACAGAGTTAGAACCAAAGAATCTGCATAATAAAGATGTCAACTTCTTTGGCATTGTTGTAAAAGAGGGAGAGTTTACTACTTAAAGAAATAAGGGAGAGATTACTGAATGAGGGATTCTACAGATGAACATAAATAGAAAGATTTCAGTGTGACTACAGACACAGAGGGATAAATGTTTTACAAGATGAGAATCAGAATGAAGCTAAAGACGTTAATGAAGAATGTTCATATCACTAAACACAAGCAGACTTTTTGTTATATGGTAACTATGTTTGTAAAATTATTGTTTTAAAATTTAGTGTTGCCATCAATTCCAAAGAGGGAGATTGTTGGAAAGCTACAATGTAAACAATTGTTGTTTTGTCATTGATGTCAAACCTTAATTGGTGAGACTATTGCTATCTTTTTAAGCATCATATCTATTGATTGTTGAAGAAGATTTCAAGGAAAGGATAACAAGAAGACCAAGTGAAATAGTTAAGTTATGGAAAACTACAAGGGTACTTGATCAGTTGGCACATTGGCAAGGTAATGTGTTGTTTATCTATAACATAAAAATGAATATGTCAGTTTACTAAGAATAGTTTATGCCGAGTGAAGTTTGTGTCGACCAAGCACCAGTGTATTCCAAGCATAATTTCTAGTGTCGACCGAGCACTAGTAAATTACTGGAGAAAACAATGATGACCGAGTGGAAGAACACAGGGTTGGACGGGTGCCAGTATTTTGGTAAATGTTGAGATTTGAGATCTCTGGCTAACATAATTGAATTTATTGGGATATGTAAAGGATAAGAATGATTGGTACACACTATTTAAATGCAAGGGTAACTATAATTAATGCATGGATTCAAGATTTAATTAGTGATTACTTTGGAGAAGTAAATTAAATGTAAACGATGGAAAGATCTATTGGATCCAGCCTAACCTAAGATCTACAATCTTGATTAAGAGGCAAAGATTTATTTTACCTAGATGTAGAGGTATAAGATAACCTCAAGGGGGTATTCAAGGTGTGAGATGTAATGTGATAAGTGTATGCAAGAGGATTACATGGTTAATTAACTGATTGGCATGATCTAGCAGAGAAGGCTGAGTAGAGAAGTAGAGAATTGTGAAAGTGATTGCTTGATAGATTTCCAAGAAGATTTGAAGATTAAAATGAGAATGGAGGCCACTCAGTGAATTGGCATTAGAGTTGAACTAGATTTGGATTTGCAAAGTAAGTTGTATGTATTAGATCACACCTACTGATTAATTTTTAACCATTATATCAGTCAAAACCCTTTAACCAGGTTGACCTAATAGTCATTGTATAAATCATTTGAGCAAGGTGACATTCAGGTGGAATGTTCTAAGTCCTCTAACAAGGCCACTCCTGACAGGGTGATTAAATCCTTTAACCAGGTCACATTTAGCAATGTGTTTTGTAACCTTTAACAGGTTTGGCTCCTAGAAGAGTTCACTTCAAAAGAGTGAAAATTCGGTAGCATGTTACTGGTGGTTTTTCCTAAATTGGGTTTCCACGTTAAATATTGGTGTCAACTTGTGTGAATGCTTATGTTATGTTTTACTATTAAATTTCTGCATGTTGATTACATTTGAACAGTAAAATGCATATTTATGTTGTTGATTTATACTGTTCTGCCGAGCTGACCTGAGTTGCTTAAAGTGCTATAAAGTTTCAATTGGTACATCTAGACCTGTGGATAACTGATTCACCCCCCTCTCAGTTATTCTAAATTCATTCTAACAATATGAAGTCAAAGTAGTGGGATAGGTTAATTAGCATATGATGTTCCACCTTGTACGTATGGTCGGCTCAAATAGAAACAATGTCATCTCATAAATCTTTTACTAAAAAAACATCATTCCCTGCAAACACATAATGGGATCATCATTCCAAAATGAGTTATGTACAAGTAAATTAAAATTAGAATATAAATAGTAATAATTTTAAAGTACCTGGAATCTTAGGTAATTTTAAGGGAATCATATCTTCATCATTCAATTGCAATGACGTTTGCAATTTTCCCATACTAGAAACACAAGTAGATCCAAGAAATGTCACTGAATTATCACCAGTGCTATTCTTTGTAACCTGAGGAGGTGTAACTTGTTCTACAAAAAATTATTCCACTATGAAATACATCCAAGATTAAAGTACAAATCAAACCATAAGTAACACATAATCAAATATAGAAAAACAAAGACCTACCAGGTATATACCGTGCAAACATGGATGTTTGCATTCTCCTTGTTTTTGACATTGTAGTTGGCAATGATGTCCTCATAGGAGGAGGCATCTAGAGTATATCATGATCACCTAAATGTATAGTTTGAAGTGAGGAGTCAAGATATATATATATATATATATATATATGTGTGTGTGTGTGTGTGTGTGTGTGTGTGTGTGTGTGTGTGTGAGTTTGAATAAAATAGCTAGTAAATCCAATGAAAAATGTAGATTTCTAAACAGTAAGACCAATGAAGTTTGTAACCTATTAACTTAAGGATTATTTTACCTATGGAAGCTGCACTAGTACGGTTCTAACCACGATGTCCATGAGGATTTGCTTGAGAAGTCAAAAAATTATGTAAGAACACATGCATATTTCAGTACATGAAATAAAAGAGTATAAAATATAAAAATTTATTGAACTTTTGTTATAAATAAAAATTAATTACTTTTTACTTCCAAATTATGTGCTTGTCGCACCAATAAATCTTTCCTTGCCATCAACTCCTCACTTGGATCTGGATCGAGCAAAATGTCAAGAATTTATGAGCTGACTTTTTGTAATTTCTTCTTGACCAGATACACGGAGTTAGGGATATCTAGGATGACATCATCCATATCTAGCACTATTTTAGGTGTTGCTGCAGGCACTTTTCCCTTTCCTTGAACATCAATTTGTGATAGGAATATTAGTAAAACTATGAGAATAACTCCAAAACCCTAATGAAAATAACATAATAATGTAACATTTTTATTTTATATTATTAATTTGTACAATCACAATAAGGTTTACCTTTGCTAAAGAACGGGTGGGAGTAAAATCCCCACCTCCATCATCATGTGGTGGATCCATGTCATTTTGTGACAAAGACTAAATATAAATAAATTAGCGAAATGAAAGCAATAGACTTAACAAAAAATTTTTATTAATAAATTGGTATTAGAGTCATAAATTGGAGGTTAGTTTAAATGGTATATAGTACTTACCACCTGCATGATAGTGTCCTTTTTTGTATCTATACAATTCAACTGGTAATCTATTAGCAGTTCTTGCCCTGCACTTATTGATTTTATCACACATACAAAAACATGATTCCCCTCACACACCTCAAATATGTAATTGGGACTCTTATTAGTTGACCTAGGTCGCGTACTATTTATAAAACCTACAATATTACCTATTTCTTTTGGCCTTCCATCAATGTACATAGAAAATCCTTTACTTTGATCCTTTTCTTTCCATTGTATATAATTTTCCAACAATGCATACCTACGCATACTTTTTTTATATCGAGCAATCTGCATCCAATAATTGCAATTGTAACAAGGTCCGAAAAACTCCATCAATTCAAAAAATTTGGTGTAACATAAATTTATGCCATCCATTGAAAATATGCACAAACCATGTAATGATAATGGAGCTATATGATGTATCCTCTCATTAACACAAAATTCAGTTTTAATTAGAGGTAGTTCCTTGGGTACCCATTCTTTCAGAAGATGTGTGTACCTCAAGGGAACCTCAATGTCATCTATGGTCTCATCGTCATAAGAACATGACCCCCCTTTAGCAAGGAAAAATTGCATGTGTTTATTGAAATTTCTTCTAATATTTTGACCTCTGGTTGATTTCCCAATTTTAGGCCTACTACATGTCTCACTTTCATCTTCTATTCCCGCATTTCCTTGACTTGAGGAAGAAAAACCTGACAAATACATATTAGGTGGTTCCTGCAGTTCATCAAATGAAAGATATAGTTGGTAAGGAGCAAGATATTTTGCTAAATGAGGGTAATGTTGATGTAATCTATAGGGTGTATTGAATTATACCTACTGATCCATGTCACCATGTAGGATCCTCATAAAAGGGGTTAAATTTACTGCATATGTGAATCATTTATCTTAAGTTAACCAACAATTACGTGATACCTATGCTACAAATTACATAGAGGACAACATGAACAATATGCATTCATCATAATCATTGTATATTATTTTAATTCCTTACCTTTACTTTATGTTTTCTATGTAGGATTGTCAACAAAATATGTGACGATGTCTATAGTCAATTGCCTATTTCCACAAAGGGTTATAATCACACAAAATATATGCATGTAATCAGCACCAACAATTGAGCATCATAAGCAATACATTGGTAATTTGTTAAACAATAAATACATTAAATATATGAGTAATAACTAAAACACAAGTATCATAAATCACATATGTTGTAAACATTAGAAATGAACACATTAATTTAATTGTACCATGCAATTAGAGTTTAATACATAATAAATTAGTTATGAAAACATATAAGTCAAATCATAATCATCATCATCATTATGATGATGATGATGATGATGATCATCATCATCATCATCATCCTCATCACCATCACCACCACCATCATCATCTTCTTCTTGTTCATCATTTTCTTCTTCTTCTTCATCATCTTCAGTTTCTTCTTCTTCCATCATGTCATACTTTACTGGCCTTCCTCTTGGATCATGCCTAACAACAAATTACCAACCCAATTTTTGTGGAACGTCTATGTAAAACACTTTCTCACCTTGGCTTGGAAGAACATAGTGCTCATCTCCAAGTGGCTCAAATGACCTTGTATTAATCATTGTAAATCCATTATCGTGTTGAATAATAGTTCTATTAGGATCATTTTGATTCAGTTGTAGCCTATACCATTGGATGATGAATAGAACTAATTTGAAGGATTCAAAGTTGTAGTCAAGTATATCATCCAAAATCCTATAGTATCAATTTTGAGATTCTTGAGGATGCATGCCATTTCTAGATGAAATATTAGTGACCTCGAAGAATGCAGTTATCCCAGAATCACAAGTTTTCTTTGTTTCATCCAACTTTTTTTATGTAAAATTTATGGCCATGGTAGTACATAGATTTGTGGTGCTTGAACTGCAATTTTGCAAACATGTGAAAATAATTTGCATCGTGAGTTGATATTAAACATATGGGTCATGATTAATAGATTTATATGTACCTGTCTACCTCTTAAACCATTTGCTAACTCAATTACCATTGGTGTAACATTAGAATCTCCATTATGATGAGCTTCTTTAACCAATGAAGTAACACCTTCTCATGTTAATGAGTGACCATTTTGTTGACATAGTTCAATCCATACCGTCATCCAATCAAGATTGTTCTCAATATACAAATTTAGTGCATCCCACTCTCGACCAACTGTATAAAAAAAAGACCACTTACAAAAAAATTCAATTGAAGATTTATAAGAATTAATTAACTACAATAACATCTTATAATTACCTTTCACTTTCATCAATCTACCTTTCCTCATCAAGTACTCCCCTTCAAATTTTTTAATGGTGTTGAGGTCCCAAATGCGATCTACATGCATCTTTCCTGCAAACTTAGGAAGATATTCACTAATGTACACCATGGTCTGGTATACCATATATCCCTCCACCATAGAACCCTCAGGATGTGCTCTTTGTCAAACCAAACCCTTCAAAATTTTTAGGTGTCTCTCAACCATCCACATTGACCTAGTTTCTACAAGTCCACACAATTTAATCTCCTCAACTTGATGTATGAGGTAGTGTTCTTGTGCATTGAAAAAAGTAGAAGGTAAATGCTTTTGCATCTCACACATAAGATGAGGAATTTTTGTCTTCCAATATTGTATATCTTCTTTATTGATTTTTTTCGATGACAACCACCTAAATGTGATTCAACACACAAAACATATAAATGCGACATTACAAAAAATATATAATAAATTACTGAAAAAGTAAAATAAGTCGCAAATATAATATCTATACAAAAAATCTAACAAATAATGCTTCTAACCTCATGTATTTTCCAAGATCATATATGACTTGTTTGACACTATTGTCGAAGTGGTGTGGGAGAGATAGAGGTAGAACGTACTACAATAATTATAAAATGATCATTTCAACATTTTAGAGAATAATACAATGAAAAATACATGCAGTATACAAATATATAGAGGATACAAAATAACATGAATTACCTTAATAAAGGTATGCCAATCGTGTGTTTTCATCCCTGACCCAAATTCACTTTTCTTTGATATGAGATTGTTTATGTTCACAGCAAACCCTACGAGAAATCAAATTTTTTGTATGACTTTTTTTATAGCATTGCTTTGCTACTCTGATAATAACCAAGGAAGGGCACTTATATCAATATGGTCTCCATTGTTATTTGATTGAATGACATTTTTCAATGCATGGTTAGAACCTTCAATGCCACTACAAATTTTGATAATTTTTTCTTTATCACGCCTTTTGTCCAATAATTTCCATAATGTCTCTATTACATTCTTTCCATTATGCATAACATCAAACAAATGCATGATTGGGAGGTACTCATAGTACGACAACCTGCTAAATTGTCTAGGATAACTTTTTAGTCCTTTTGGAAGTTGGTCATTGATGCCTTGACGACCTTCACAAGCATCAATTAGCTCATCAGTAAGCAAAAGACAATATCAAAATATAAATTTCAAACAAAGTCCCTTAGATTGAATGACATTACCTCATCAATTTATTCTATTATATTCCAACTTCTATAGGTGAGGTGTCATTCTTTGTGGCTTTGATTCAGTCTCTTCTTTCCCATTGAAAAGATGTTTTTCTATAATTTGATACTTATGATTTATATGGAGAAAGTGCCTATACTCATCGAATACATTCTTTCCTAAACTTTTTGAATGGTAAGATTTCATCTTTGAACCACAAATAGGACATGAAATTTTTCCCTTTGTCTGAAGACCTACAAGATCGTGTATAATTGGATTGAATATGTTGATTTTGATAATTACAATTATCACGCACAAACTTAGACATACAACAAAGATGTGTTAGCACTATAACATACCAAAAAAGAGGTGTTAACAAGAGAACATACCACAAAAATTTGTTAGCCCAGGGGCATCATGTATTGTCCATATAAGCATTACATAGAATTGAAACTGTCTTTTTCCTATTGGTCTAGAGATGTCATACATAGTGACCCCATTCCATTAAGTAAACAACTCATCGATAGCGGGCTCAATATATACATTGATATCTTTAACTTGGTACTTACCTGGTTGAATAAATAGAAACATTACATAATTATTGTCATTTTGATGCAGTATTTATGATTAAATTTAAATGAGTATTGAATGAAAAAATACCTGGAACAATCATTTCCAACATTATGTGCTCCCTCTTTATGGACATCCAAGGAGGAATGTTATGGTTGATGACAAAAACAAGCCACACTGAGTAAACAGATCTCATCTCTCCAAATGGATTGACACCATTCACTGCCAATGAAAGATTGAGATTACGCGGTTCTTCTTTAAAGTATGGCCAAGTTTCCTCTATGTCCTTAAATGAAGAACCATCCACAGGCATTCGCATAACTTCATCTCAACTTCTATTGCGTGCATGGTAATCCATAAATTGTGCCAAGGTAGTGCACCTGAATAATCATTGTAGACATGAAATAATGGGAATATACCAGAGACCCTTGCGAGACACCTTTTTTATTATTTGATCTGCTCGATATCTACTAATATGACAATCAAGGCATTGTGTTGCAAATTCATGTTGTTTATGATATATAATATGATCATTGGGACATGAATGTATTATTTAATACTCCATCCCAATATCTTTCATAATGGCAGATAGTTCCCGGTATGAGCAAGGTAGAATGTTTGATGGTGGTAACAAACACTCACCTACCAACCTACTACAAAAGATATAATTAGCATACATGATTCACCCTCTGTTAACAATAAGGAAATTAAAACTAAAATAGGTGAAAAAGATGACATATATGACATACCTTAGTATTCATGACATTGCTACATTGGATAAACCATTCAAAACCTTGAAATTCGCCAACAAAAATATAGTAGACAGAATATTTGTTTGGGATCCTTCGTATAGGGGCTCACATGCCTCCTCAAGTATAAGTAAATCAAGGCCAACTTCATCATTGTGATCAGCTATGCCAGTACTATCATCTTCAATTGTATTCTCTGACACATGATCAATTGCAACAATACCATCATCTTCAATTGTGTTCTCTGTTGCAGGATCATCTTCTTCCATGGACTCATTATCTTCTCCTTGGATATTCACAGCTCCATGTTCCTCCACTTGGAAATTCACATTCTCTGGATTTTTATGGTGCATAACATGTAACCCAAGGTGGTTAACCTATATCAAAATGATGACATTAAATTAACCATGACCATGATCTCATCATCACTTGATTTCTTATGTATATAAATTATTAAAACAATATATTGAAATACTTACCAATGGACAAAAATTGTGCCCCCCTTCAATGTGACCATGCTCTCTACAATGTTTCTCAGCTGTTTTGACTAGAAGTCTTCGAGTCTTTAAGCCCTTACAATTTTTGCAAGGACAATAACATTTTCCATCACCTTTTCTTTTAAAATTAGCCCACAATCTAGAAATTGTCTTGTTATTTTGTTCTAGGTTCATATTTTCAGACATGGTATTTCTTCGCAGGAAACTATTCGGGCTATAATTATACCAAAACATTGTCTCCCATACTCTGAATTAAGATATTAACATTGTAATCCATCAAATATAAACATAGTAGCATTAGTACTATCTTGTATAAAAGCAAGTGTAAATCCATTAAATAGATTTTGACTACAAAGCATTGTACATTTAATCTAATCAGGATTCATATTTGATAGGAATTTTATTCATATTGGACAGGAATGCTAAGAAAATTAAATATAAATATAAAATATCCACTTCGACATAAAATATTTGATAGTAAGCTAAGCTATTAATCCTGGTTTTGTTTTTGTTATTAGCTCTTTGAATTCTTATGATGGACTTCAAAGAATTTGAGATATGGTTGTCGATATTTGAAAATTTTCTCTTGGTTTCTTATGCTTAGACTGAGAAACAGGGAACATGGCGAAATTAGGTGATGACTAAACCCTACTATTTCATCTCTCTCTTTTGTAATTACAAATATTTATACTTAATAATAAAATGTTAGAAAATGGTTATTTTGTTAATTTGAAGATAATTTCTACAATTTTGCACTTCCTTCTAAATAAAGAGAAGGTTTCAAAGTCTTTTTGAATGTATGGAATATGGGCTCCAACATTATTGCTCCATTTGGGAGGTTCAGAATGTGGTTGCAGGAGATAGAGTTACACACGAGCCACATCACACCTCTCAAGAGTCATTTCCCATAGTTACAAATGAGCCTTCCTTCATTAGTCCCTCTCCCTATTGGTTTCCTTGGAGAAATTGCAAGGAATTTTGATCAGAGAAGGTATATGCACAAGTGAAAAACATGCAAATTTGACCAAGCAATATTACTTGGAGCTTGACCAGGCAACAAATGGACTTGTGATGATTTTATCACAATAGTACATCTATTGTTGGGTAATATCCAAGTAGTGCTTAGGCAAATCTACATGTTCATCACCTGTGCAAATCAAAAAAAATTGCAAAAAAATATATTACCTTACCCAGATGTCTATGACTAAGAAGAAACATGAAATACCCTTTGTGTTGGCACCTAAAGATGCATATCAAAATGTGTATCCTTTCCTTCTTTGTCAATATCAAATTGTGTAACAATTGCAATCTAATTAATTCACATAGATCAAAATCCATACCTTTTTTCATCATTTGATTCGCAACATTTACTGTAATAGAAGTAGTACCTTCCCTGTTTTGGAAATAATTTTTTAGGTGATATCGAAAGCTACATACCTTACTGTTGGGTTAGTGATTGTGTCAATAAACAATGTTTTCTGATCTCCTACCACCTCAATTAAATCTCCAACTTCCTTTTTGTATTGTGATAACAACACCATCTTATTTGGCAAGGAAAAAAAATCTTCTTTATAGCTCCCCCTAAGCCAACACATGCAAAAATAGTTTTCAAAGAGATTTTCTATGCCAGAGCTAGGTGTAAGCGCAATGTTTGATGTATCTTCTTCTTCTTTCTTCTTCCATATTTTTTTTTTTCCTATCTTACTTCTTCTATGTCAATTTTTTTTATAGGATCATTCATTCTTGCTTATGTAACATGAATATAATTTCCACTTCTACAATATTTGACAATGTGTCCATTCTGATTACAACAAAACATTTGGTGTTCCTCTATCCTGAATTCTTTGTAGCCACTATAGATATGCACTAATCAACTTTATGTCAAACCATTGCATAGTTGACAATATCCATAAAATGGTTTGTTTCTTCCATTAACTTGACTTATGCCATACCATATACTATGTACATTTTGTAAGAACCACATCACATAAGACACAAATGACAAATGACCAACATGCTACACAGATAATAAAAATTCAATGTACGCTCCAAGCCAAACCCAAACAACTTAATTAATTAAAAGCCATTATAAAATTCAAAGAAAACGCATAAAATTAAATAACAAATTCCATTTCAATTTTTAAAAACAAACCCCAAAAATTAATGATATATAACTAAAAATATCATATAATCATCTTGATTTTAATTAGTCACTTAACCATGATGCATGAACAAGCACACTAAGAACAACATGCACCTTTAATGCACTCCACAAATAAAATCTATACAACAATGACATATTATCCATTTGAGTTTTTAAATAGAACCCATACAAGCTAATCATACATATCATTAGACCCTTCAAACAAAAGCTATATAATCATTATATTTTATATCTTCTGCACAAATGTCATATAATTAGCATGTACAAGACTAGATTTCATTGAGTCATGATGCATTAGCTCAATAAATTCCTACAAAATCCATACACAAACCATTGTGCATTAATTAGCACATTGTAAGATCTTCATGCACACTAGTCATGATACACTAGGTTAAATTAAGAGAGTCAATATCACTCAACCATGTCACATGAACAAGACTATAACCAATTCCACTTAATCACATTACACAAGCACACTATGTCATGTCATGAATTAACACGCACACAGACATATATTATGTGTGTCCTATTGTAATTTATTATAATGCACAAGAACAATAATCACTCCATATTAGTTGAATTCAAATTAGCTATACATGTATTGCATAAATGCAACTCTGCATTATAAGAGCCTTCAAGAAAATTTCATACAATCATTTGTATTGTACATCAATCATTATTTTATACCAGAGGAGTTCATGTTGTACATCAATCATTATGCATTGCAATTCAGTAATGGCCAAGGTAAGTTAAGTCAAAATCATGTGAAGTGGGTTGAATTTCTACAAAGTTATTCTTTTATTTTGAAGCATAGAAGAGGCAAATCAAATAGACTTGTGGATGCACCAAGTAGAAGGTGTTTATTGCTAAATGAAATGAGAGTGAACATTACTGGTTTTGATTGTATGGGAGAGTTGTATAAAGAGGATGCAGATTTTAAAGATGCTTGGGAAGTGTGTAAGAGTTCAATTGAGAATTGTAGAGCTCAATGGTTGGATTATTTCATACAAGAGAATTTTTTTTCAAAGGGAAGACGTTGTTTATGTTGGAAATATTGACATTGATGTCAAGGGCACACAAGAGATTTTTAACATATTTTCATTGATGTCAAACTTAAAAACATGAGATGCAATAGAAAGACATAGTATGAAAAAATTGAATGATATATATGAGAAGTAAAACATTTACTTCATTAGGCATTGATATATATACATACCATGATTCCATTATAGCAGTCATTGAAAATCATTGGAGGTCATATATGAAGATACATATCTTAGCTCTCTAGATTCATGAAAGATCACTAATAACAACCAACAATTAAAAGAATCATGTGTATATTGAAACTACAAATTATGAGAAATGGAGATAGTAAGCAGTATAAGCAATGATTCATTGCATATGAAACAACTGGAAATAGTGGCATAAAGGGTGATTTATCATACAACAAGTAGTCACGTCAAATAGCGAATGACTTATGGAACAACATATGAAGTATAAAGACATCGCTGGGAATAACAATGAAAACAACACTAATCAGCCAGCACATCAAAACTGATTAAGGGGGAAATCAAAAAAGTATATATGCATAGGAGATAATAATGGAAATCATTATAGATACAAAAAAGGTAGATAATATGAAGGATGACTATCAACTCTATGATTGTTAACACCTTCCAACATTCAGATGGGCCATAGAAAGATCATCGAATAAAGACCATTGGCAATTATACCTATGGTGATCGTAAAGATATGTGAATGAATTATTAATATTTCATAAAGTTTATGTAAAAAAATAAATATAATTATATAAATCGGTGGTGAGTAGTTATAGTATAAGTGTGAAGAAGTGATATATATGAAAGAGCAGAGTAAATAAAGGAATATATATA
>MU226104.1:2229282-2244455 GCA_018584345.1 Thuja plicata
TACTATGAGCAGTATAAAGAGGCGAGAGTAAGCATGAGAAAGTTGCTTGATGAAAGAAAGATCATGGCAACTAGGCTTAATGAAAAAGATTATCAAGAAGAGGAGATCCCAGATTACTTCAACAATGCTGAATTATCAACAAGCAAAGCTTCAGACACATTAGTAGAAGAGATCACAAGTCTATAAGAAGTCAATCTACATCTGATGGAGAAAATCAAAATGCTACAAATTGGCCAAGAAACTCGGACGGTAAAAATGATTGATGTCATGAATGATTCAAGAAAAGTTGAATCAGAGAGAACACTGGCTATTGATGATAGGAAGAAAATAATAGAAAAGCTACAAGAAAAAGAATAAGAGATTCAAAGACTTACTGAGTAGCACCATGAGATTACTAACTAGATTATTCTTATGAGTCAAGAAGAAAAAAGATTAAATACTGAACTCATTGAAAGAGTACAGATCATCGGTGAGCTAAGGGAAGAAAATGAGAAACTAGAGCATGAAGTCAGAATTTAGAATCAGCACAATGGATTAATCAAGAAAGCTGAAGATAGCAACAAAAGAATGGATGATTTTCTTGACGGTCAAAGAAGAGTCAACATCTACACAGGAATAGGTTACACTGACAGTGGAGAGTCATCTAACCAATCAAATCAAAAGAATGTGTATGAAACTCGAAGAACCAAGAAGCTATCATGCAATCACTATGGAAAACCATGCCATACCTCAAACAAAATGAAAGGTATTCCTCAATCACAATCTACTTTCATTGGTAATTGCTATAAATGTCACAAGGAAGGACATAAGACATATGAATGCAGATCCAAGGTGAAAAATCCAAAGAAGGAAACCTATATGGACAAGTATTTTCCTACTTGTAAAATGAATGGACATACATATCAGGAATGCTAGAAAAATAATAAGAAGGTATGGACACCAAAAGAACCTAATAATGGCTACAAACCAACAAGAAGAGGTAACTCATATGTTTGGGACTATAACACATGGGTAAATTGCATAGCAAGTGGAAGATATGGTTATATATCTGCTAACTGTATGAGAAAATGGACTAGAAAATCAAGAGGATGGTTCAATCCTAGAATGGCATGTTTACATTGTCGTAAGGTTGACATGTGATAAAAGATTGCAAAGACCGACTGATAGAAACAAGTACTTATACCAATGGAAATAACATTGATGACATCAAGAAGATGAGGAACAAGATGTGTGTAAAAGCCACAAACACCAAAGGTGATGGAACAAGCAATGAAAATAATGATGCCCCATCCAATGGACCTAGTGGCATCACCATTTCCAACTAAAATTGCACAAGTAAGTATGGAACTGCATTATGAAAAATTATATTATGCATCGGTTCCATTTACATATTGATCATATAGACAAATCAGCATTATTAAAGATGCACTATATTGTCACTTTTAAATGCTATTGAAAAACAACCATCAGTTATTAGGTACAAAATATGCATCGGTGAACACACACAGAAAAGTTAAGACTACTTACTGGAATGTATCAGTCTTTACACAAAAGCCAAGTGGCTAAGTGTAAACCAACGGACATCGATGATCCTTGAGCTGACGAAAGCTGTCTTCGCCACTTTATTGACAATCATCGGTGAAGTCATCAAAGCTGCTAGAAACCCTGACACTTTACACCTACACTAAAGATGTTATTTATGGCTCAACCAACAAATTCAGTCTTTGTATACCGACGAGTTGGTGAGAATTAATGACAACTTAGGCCACAAAAGTTATAAAAGATTGACGGCTGAACTCATTTTGCACCCACAATTTTTGAGCAACCAAGAGGGCCCAGTAGAGTGTTTGAAGAGAAAAATTGAAGAGAAACTCTAGAAAGGTTCTAACTCCACTCAGAGGATTTACGGGCAATAACAGAGAATTAGTAAGTACGTGCATTTACCGACCACACTGTTTGATTTACGAAAAACCCTAAATTTTTGTAACACAATGACATTGACTTCAAGAGTTGAAAAGATTAAGGAAGATAAGAAGAAAAGGATCAAGCTTGTTAGCATATGCACTATTGAATGAACCAATTGAAAACCAAAAATAAATATTTGGCACCTATGAGGAAGCCAAAAAAATGATCAAAACAGATCTTTTTGTCAAGAAGATTATAAACAAGGACAAGATGGTAAAAAAATTAACCAAGAAACTTGTAGTTACAGAAGAAAGTGAAGAGGAAATAGAGGGTAAGGAGGAACAAACCAAAGGATAGTTAGATTCTCCACCTCCTCCTACACCAAAGAAAGCAAGAACAATAGCCACTTCAAGAACAAGAAGCCAGACTACAAAAGAGTCAACTCCTTCACCATTACAGAAAGGAAGAGTGAGGATATATAAGAGAAAACCAGCTCCTCCAAAAGAAAGAAAAACCAAAAGGAGGAAGATGACTAGAACTCAAGAAGATCTAGAAGAATCAGCTATGGATGATTGTGATGTAGAAGTACAAAAGGAAAAAGAACCTTTGGTTGCTACAATAATTTATAAAATATGCAAGAATATTTCAGACTCAGTCTATTTCTAATCCTAACATTAGGAAATGGTTAAAATTCAATGCGGAGGATCAAAATAAGATTGAAGATGAAATAATTGCAAAAATGTGCAAACATTATTATGTTCCACTATAATTCTCATAATATGACGTTCCCAAAGAACTATCACAAAGATTATCATCCAGATGGACTTTTGCACTACATCAGGAAAAGGAAATAAGAGAAAGAATACTTGTAACTCTAATGCCTTTTGATACAAATAAGGAATAAATTACTAAGTAGATGAAGAGGTATGAAAAGGAGTTCTTAACAAAAATGAGAGCATATTAATTTCTCAAGGGTAAGATAATTGATCTTGATCAAAATAGCATTAAGAAGTGGTGCAAGATACTAAAAAAGTCCACTCAAGAAGCTAGCCCGGAGAAGGAACAAATCATCATCAAAGATATTCAAGATGACTCATCTGTGGAATTGGATAGAGAAGAGAGTGATCTAGCAGGCCCCAAACATACTGATGTTGTAGATGAAGTATGGCCAGACACTACTCTTCACAACACTCAAAGTGAGGATAGTCAAAATCCACCAAGTCCACTTCATATTGACTTGAGTGGAGAAGAATAAGTTACCAAAGAAGATTTGACAATAAAAGGTAACATAACTAATGATATTAATGATGAATCATGGTTAGATAACATTGTCAATGAAAATACAGGAAAGGACCCTGCAGAAGAAGTGCAAAAGGATGAAGACATCAATACTGCACAGGGCAATACCGACAGTCAGGAAACAACTACTGACAATACAGAAGTCAATACATGAACAAACATGAACATATTAATCAATTCTATTGATATTGAATCAAGTCAAGAAAAATAATCTAAGAAAGATGATGATATACCCAAGCACATGGGTAATGATGAAAATAAAGATGCATCAAATATTCAAAAGGATACAGATACAGAAATGAAAGATGTAACCAACACTCAACAAGAAGTTTCTACTAAAAAAGACAAAGGAGTAGATAACAAAATGGATGAAACATTGAGAAAGGATGAAGAGAAAGAAAAGAGTGAAAAAGTCAAAAATGATGAAAGTAAGGAAGAAAAAGAAGATAAATCTATTGATACACCCAAGGCAAATGAGGAGACATCTTCACAAAACCAACTGGTGGACTCAGAACAGAAACAACAAGATGGTTCATCTTCTCAACCCTCACCCACCAAATCAATCCAATCTCAAGGTTTACAAATGGTAATACACCAATCTACCTCCCAGCCAAAGAAGAAAAAGAAAAGGGCATTGAAGAAAGATATCTTGGCTGTCACACTTGATGAGGTAATAGAAATACCCAAGTGGGATGTATCTACTTTACATATTGAAACACTTCAAAAGTTTGGAGTGATGTGTCAATGAAAGGCAATTCAAGAGAAAATGAGAAAGGCACACAGGGAAGCCCAAGCACTTGAACAAGAAAGGGATATTCTACAACAAATTGTTCTAGATGTAAAAATTGAAGATAACACATCAGTCATGGAACAAATAGAAGTTATTATGGATGCCATCACAAATCAAAATGTACATGCAGAGAAGGCAATGGAAGAACATGCATAAATGAAGTATCAACACAAACTAATTGAGAAGATCATACAAGAAGTGGCCGAGAACAAGGTAAAGCTATCTAAACTAGGAAGTGAATTAGAACCTATGATTTTTGAAGTTGTTACCTTAGTTCATAAATTATGCACATTAGAAAATTTCACTAAAGAAAATAGTGAAAAGCTGTCACAATTAGATTCAGATCTAACAGCTAGTGCACTAAGTTTAACCTCTGATGCAAACACTATAAAGCTGCATCATGAAAAGATAACAAAGGTAAACAGATTGAGACAAGAAATATGGGATGCAAAGAATCAATTTAGAAATGAGGTTACAGAGCTTCAAGCTCAAATTTTTCCAAACCTCACCACTCTACAACAACATATTATAGATGCAAGAAATCTAATCATGACCCTAGAGATGTCTGTGGTAGAAAAAATATATGACATGCATGTGAGGATATCACTTGAGCATTTGGCTCTTGAAAATTTGAAGGAGAAATTGGAGAAAATGATGGAGGAAATCAAAGCCTCACACTCTCACATTTTTGAAAAAATGTAAGTACCTTTTCCCTCATTATCAAAAAAGGAGGAATGTATACATATGTACAATATACTTTAGTAAGAAAAAGGAGGAATGTATACATATGTACACATACATTGAGGATATGTATAATGTGTGTACATAAAGATAGATATGTACATAAACTTACACTTACTAGCATATGCATAGGCGGAATTATTTCATGACTAAGGAAGAAGTGTACATAGGTGTACATACTAATGCATCAAGTATGTTGCACATATTAGTTTTTGATACTAATGTCAAAGGGGGAGATTGATGATATTAATTTTTTCCATTAGTATACTCAAAGGGAAAAACATGATGAAGTTCATCGATATAAGCATAACTGGTGGACAGTAAGCATAACTGGCGGACATCAAGCATACCCGACAGGACAAAATGTCTAAACGTGAAAATGCTAAGTATAGAAATTACCGACGACAAGCATAACCGATGATATAGTTTTGAGAACATCATTGATGGAGCAGAAAAGGCATACCCGATGAATGGTTCAGGTAAGGAACACCGACAAAGAAGAAAACTGACAAACTAACAGAGTAGCCTGACCATTTGAACTGACAGTTAGTTAAAGAACCTGCAAAAAGTGGATATGATTTTACACGTCAGATAAAGCAATGTAATTCTATTTATAGAGTTTTTATTTGTTTTAAATCTTAACTTGAGGGTCAAGAAAGCATATTGTAAATGTTTCAAATCATCCTAATGGATCTAAAACATATCTAACTAAAGATCAAGGTCAAGTTGTAAACCTTGGATCTAGAGTTAATTTGAAAAGCTTGAATCAAGAATAGAGCTAGAAACTAGTATAAATAGATGTTCCATCATTTGTAATAATAAGGACTTGTAATCATTTGAAGAATGATAGTAGCTATGGAGAGAATCTAAGTAGAAGAAGAGAATTCATGCAAATTTCAGAAACAGATCACAACAGTTATCAAGAACACAGGAAGGCTACCGACGAGCAGAGAAAAGGTATTACTCAATCACTCAAGGTGATTACATACATACATTGTAAGCTATATAGGATATTTTATCAACAACTAGAGATTTCATTCACTATTAGATCAACATTTATATTTTAGTTGCATTCTAACAAGTGCATCACAACAAAAATCCTTTTGTAGAAGGTGGACTTAACAGTTCTTTGATAAGTCTCTTAACAGAGTTCATACCTAACAATGTTGCTAAAGCTTCAAATGAAGTAGATCCTAACAGGTCTCCACTCTAATACTCTTAATAGGGTAAATCATTAGAAGTGATCATTTGTAAGCCTTTACCAGCTCCCTTCTTATCTGCAGATAGTGAAGTTTTGTGGGTATACATCCCCACCGTAGTTTTTACTTCCTAACATGAGTTTTCTGTGATATCATATCACGTGTTATGTGTTATTTGTTTTCATGAATGTTTCTTGAATGTTTTATACATGCAAAGAACTTATATTATGATCACACATACATAATAAAATATGAATAGATAAATAGGTATATACAAATCTACTGACACAAAAGGTTAATGGGCCAATCACATAAATTTTTTTAGAGGTACTGATTCACCCCTCCCCTCTCAGTACATCATTCTAATAATTCCAACAAGTCATGGGTGCACTACACCATAATCCCCAAGGAAAAGATAACTCAAGTTCCTTGAGTTGGGAGATCTTCTAAATTGAAACTAGTCTTCTTGATATCTTTAGGTGTCAACCAAGTAGCATCCTCCACTGAATGGTGTTTCCATTTGACTAGATATTCATATAAAGTAGACCTCCTAGTTTATTTGGCTATCCTCTTGTCTAGTATACAATCAATCTCTTGTGATGGTGGTTTAGGTAGATCTTTGAGCTCCTTGTCCTATGTCATATCTTGAGCACCTACAATGGAGACATCAGTAATAAGACCTTTTTATGGATATAGGTCAGCTATATTGAAAATGGGATATAAACCAATAGTTGAAGGTAATTCAACTCTATATGCATTATTTCCAAATTTCTTCAAGATTCTGAAGGGCCCAATCTTTTTCAACATCAGCTTGGTATACTTTTCCTTGGGTAATATTGCCTTCTTCAAGTGAACCATAACCATGTCTCCAACCTTGAATTGCACATTTCTCTTCTTGACATCTGCTGCTTGTTTATAATTCTCGGAGGTTTGTTGGAATCTGTCTTTCACTTGTTGGTGAATGTTCTTCATAACCTCTACAAAATCATCATCTTGGGCACTCCTCTGGAAAAAAAATTTGAATGTTTCTTAGCTCCAAGACACCCCTAGGGTGGGATCCATAGACAATTTGGAAAGGACTAAGTCCTAAACTTCTGTTGACAATATCATTAAAGGAGAACTCTGCTTGTGGGAGTTTTGAGTCTCATGCCACTCCATACTCCTTTGTCAGACATCTTAGCAAGTTTCCGAAAGACATATTGATGACTTTAGTCTGTCCATCTGATTGAGGGTGATAAGAAGATGACATAGCTAGGTTTATTCCAAGTCTTATCCATAGGGTACGCCAAAAATGTCCTAAAAACTTGGGGTCTTTGTCTGAAACAATTGTGAATGGTAAACCATGGAGTCTTACCATTTCCTTGAAGAATAGCCCTGCAATACTTGAGGCATCATGTGTAGTCTTACAAGGTAGGAATTGTTCCATCTTGGAGAACCTGTCTACAACTACATAAACACAGTCATATCCTTCCTTTGTCCTTGGAAGACCCAATACAAAATCCATGTTGATGGAGTCCTAAGGTTTTCTAGGAATGAGAAATGGTGTGTACAAGCCTATATTTGAGTTGATGCCTTTGGATTTTTGAAAAACTAGACAACACTCAACATATCACCTTATCTTAGTCTGTATCTTGGGCCAAAAGTAGAATCTTCTTACTAGCTCAAGTGTCTTATCAAGACCAAAGTGGCTCGATAGACATCCACAATGTTTTTCTTTTATGATGTTCTCCCTCACGGAGCAGTCAGGGATACATAGTTGACTCCCTTTAAACAATACTCCTTCTTGAATCATGTATTCTACAAACTCAGTGTGATATCTATCTCCTAGTTCCAAACAAAATTTGTAAATTTCCTTGAAGTCTTCATCATTGGGATACATATCCTTAAGGATAGACATACCTATGATTTTCAAAGTGACTTCTTGTATAGCCAAATTCCTTCTACTTAATGCATCAACTACCTTGTTAGCTACTCCTTTCTAATGTTTTATGGTAAAAGTGAATGCTTGCAAGTACTCCATCCACTTGAGTTGCCTATGGTTCAGTTTCTCTAGCCTGTTAAGAAAACTCAATGCATGATTGTTAGTATATACAATAAATTCTTTTTGTAATAAGTAATGCCTCCACTTTCTCAGTGAATGGACCATAGCATACATCTCCAAACAATTTGTAGAGTACTTCTTCTTAGCTTCATTAATATTTTCACTGAAGAATACCACAAGTCTCCCTTCTTGACTAAGAACACCCCAATAGCTCTCTTACTAGCATCACATTCAATGGTGAACACCTTGTGAAAATCAAGGAGTGTTAAAATAGGTTGTTGAGAGACTCTTGTCTTCAAATATTACAAGGACTTGTCTATAGCATCAGTCCATAGAAACTTACATTTCCTTCCCCCTTTGATAGTATCTATCATTGGTTCACTCACCCCACTGAAATTGTTGAAAAATTTCCTATAGAAACTAGCATGCCCACGGAAACTCTTTACCTCACTGAAATATTTTTGAGTGGGCCAGTTCAGTATGGCTTTAATTTTGGAAGGGTCCATTTTATAGTTACCCTTGGAGATGAAAAAACTAAGAAATATTAATTCTTCTTGAATAAACACACATTTTTCCATATTTATCCTCAAATTGTTTTCATGTAGTCTTTTCATTACCATATCTAGATGTATCAAATTCTCATCTTTATCTTTGCTAAAGATCAATATTTCATCTAAATATACAACAACAAAGTGATTTATGAAAGGCTTAAGGACCTACTTCATCAACCTCATAAAGGTAGTAGGAGCATTTGAGAGACCAAAGGGCATCACTACCAATTCAAACAATCCCTCATTGATTTTGAAATTTTTCTTCCACTCATCCCCTTCTCTGATCCTAATTTGATGATACCCACTCTTTAAGTCAATTTTTGAGTAATATTTTGTTTCTCCTAGACAGTCCATGAGATCTTCTATCCTTGGCATAGGAAACCTGTATCTGATAGTTATCCTATTGATGGCTCTAGAGTTAGTACATAGCCTCCATGTACCCTCTTTCTTAGGTGCTAGGACTCTAGGGACTGAACAAGGGCTTATGCTCTTCCTAATAAAGCCTTTCTCCATCAATCTTGAATCTGTCTTGCAACTTCTACATTTTGGTCAGGGGTCAATTTGGAAAAAGACTTATTTGGTAAGGTAGAACTAGGTATGAGGTCTATACAGTGGCTAATATCCCTCTATGGTGGTAAAACACCAGTACTCTTGTCTACAACTATGCCTTTGTATCTGTTCAACAAATATTGCCCTTCTTTGGGGCCAACATTTCTCTGAGGCTCTTGACCTTTTGGTATCTTCTTAGAATTTTTTTTGGGCTTTAATATGATGGAAAAACAAGGTGTGTCTCTTTCCTTAAGTACTTTCAAAAATTCCTTCTCTCCTAATATGATAACATTATTTGTTAAAGCTCTGTCTTTCTCAGAATCAGGGAGAGGTGTCATAGTGTAACTAATCCCATTCTTCTTATGACTTATTTTATCTTGGGAGTTTAATAAACTAAGGTCTTGGTTATCATAATAAACCACAAAATCCTTAGGAAGGAGATAGTGTCTCCATTCTCTCAATGCTTGGAATAGATCATATAACTAATGATCATAGCAAGAGTACTTCTTCTTTGCATCACTGAGATTCTCACTGTGAAAATTCACTAGCCTTCCTTAATATCTTAAAACAACTCCTATGGAAATGCTGCTAGCATCACACTCCACTATGAATTTTTTTTCAAAACTAGGGAGAGCTAGGATGGGTTGTGTGGCTATCATCTTCTTCAACACTTAAAAACCTTTATTTTCTTATTCATTCCATTGAAAATTAGTCCTCATTCCACATTTGATGGTGTCTAACATAGGTTCAAATATAGCACTGAACTACTTGATGAACTTTCTGTAATACTGATTTGGACCATGAAAACTCCTCACCTCTGTGGTAGTCTTAGGAGTTCACTAGTTAATGATTGACTCTACCTTTCTTGGGTCCATTTTGAGATTCCCTTGAGATAAAACAAAGCCAAGATATACTATTTGATGCTTCATGAACTCACACTTGTCTAAATTTATTATTAGATTTTCCTCATGTAACTTTTTAAACACAATTTGCAGATGCTTAAGATGTTCTTCTCTAGACTTGCTAAAGATCAAAATGTCATCAAGATAGACAAATACAAACATACCAATATAATCCTTCAATACTTCATTAATAAGCCTCATGAATGTGTATGGGGCATTAGATAACCTAAATGGCATTACAAGGCACTCATACAACCCTTCATTGGGCTTGAAGGAAGTCTTCCACTCATCCCCTTCTTTGACCTTGATTTGGTGGTATCCACTCTTGAGGTCAATCTTAGTAAAGTACTTGGCATCCCCTAAACATTCCATTAGGTCTTCTATCCTTGGGATGGGGAATCTATAGCTAATAGTGATTATATTTATGACCCTAGAATCAGTGCACAACCTCCAAGTACCTCCCTTCTTAGGGGCTAAGATAGTAGGAAAACCACATGGGATTATACTTCTCCTAATGAGACCTTGGTCTATAAGTTCTTGTATTTGCTTGGAAGGCTCCTCATTTTGTCGAGGGGTAATATTGTATGTGGATTTATTGGGAAGTATGGCTCTTAGGATGAAATATACTCGATGGCTAATGGCTCTTTTAGGGGGTAGGGTAGCTAGTTGTCCATCACTTACAATGTCTTTAAATTCCTTCAACATTTCTTGAACCTCCATAGGAAGCTTTGTCTTCACTGTCTTTTCTTCCTTGGGCTTCAAAACCAGTGCATACCCTATTCCTTCTCCTTCTTCTAGGATTTCTATGAAATATTTATCACCTACCAAAAGGACATTAGACCCTATGGACTTCACTTATTCTTCTTCTAACAGAGCCTGGATTTTAAAAGTCACACCATCCTTTTTGAAAGAGTAAGCATTCTTGGCTCTATCATGCATGGCTTGTCTATCAAATTGCCAAGGCATTTCCAATATGAGGTGGAAAGTGTCCATTTGAAAAATATCATAGAGTAATCTATCCTTATATCTCCCAATAGAGAATTCCACCCATGCTTTCTCATTTACTAGGACATGTTGTCCCTTGTTCAACCAAGTGACTCTATATGGATTGTTATGAGGAATCCTTTTCAGTTTGAGTTTAGAAATTGCTTCCTCTGACACAATATTTTCAGTTTACCCCTAGTCAATAATGACTTTTCAAACTTTCCCCATGATTTTACACATCATCCTAAATAGTGCACTTCTCTAAATTGGTTCTTCTCTCTCTAGCTCTTTAATTAGTGTCCTAATCATCAAGTTCTCCCCTTCTTCTGATTCTAAGGGTACTTTTGTATGTTTACTTCTATTTGACTCTTCTTGAACATAATTTAATCTTTTGTTACTCCCTTTCAATGTAGATCCCTTCTTTGGACACCTATAACAAGGATGTCCTAACTGGTTGCAGTAGTAACACTTCATGCTTTCAAATTATGAACCTCTCCCTTGTCCACTATTTCTTCCTCTCCAATTGTTGTTGGATCCTCTTCCTCTATTGAAACCTCCTCTTCTTGAGTTTACTTCATTTTACCCTATCAACTTGGTTTCACCTTGTGCCTTTGGTTCTACATTCCTACCACCATAACCTCCTCTATGGCCTCTTCCATCTCTTCCTCTTCCTCTGCATCTATTACTACCTGATTATTGTTTCTTCTTCAGCTTTTCTTTGACCTTAATATCCAATTGGTAGCATTTATGTACTATGCTAGGGGTTAGGAGACTAAGCTCGTCTTTTATATTCTACCTTAATCCATTTATATATTTGGCTACTTTCACACTCTCATCCTCTGTAACTCTAGACCTCATATAGAGTCTTTGAAAATCATGTGTAAGAGTTGACATCTAACTCTTTTTTTCTAAGGCCCTGCCTCTTCTTGTGCAATTGGATTTCATAATCCTCTAGAACATATGTTTCTCTTATCTGGAACATATTCTTCTTCCCTTCTTTGTCCCTTTCATCTTGAATTAATTTCCACCAAGTGAGAGTAGAGCCCCTAAGTCTTTCTTTTTGCACTTTCACTTTTTGGGCTTCAATTATTCTATCACACTCAAAGTGGTTTTCAATCCCTTCAATATAATTGAATAATACATTTGGTTCCATTTTCCCACTAAAGATAGGAATACCCTTTAGTGTCTTCCCACTTACAGCTTTTAATTCTTTCAAAAATGGTTCTTCATAAAGGATAGGGTCTAGTTTGGGGACCTCATCCTATAGGGCTACTTCTTTGTGCTTTCCTTCTACCTTGTATTTGACTTCCTTAGTCTTTCATCCAGTTGATCCAACTTCTACTCTAATTGATCCAATATTTCCCTGAGCAATCTATTTTCTACTTCTTTCTCATTCACCTTCTTATCCAATTCGGTATTAGTCACCATTTTTCATTCTCCAACTGAATCTTCTAGTTGAAATATCCACCCATAAGCCTAATCTTATAGGCTCTGATACCAATCTGATAGATACTCTCTAGTGTGCCTCCATAAGCCAATTAAGACCCTCTTTGTTCCCAATTACTTCAAGATACTAACCCTAAGTCCTAGGTTCTTTCAAACCCTCTTGTTGTGGGTCCACAACACACCCCATTTTTTGGTCCTCTAACCATGGGAACCCCCCTCTTTTTGGTCTTTTTCCTTTTTCATGTCTGCCCCCCTCCAGTCCCCACCAGGTCAGTCTCCAAAGTGTTATCAAGATTTAGATAGAAGAAGACACCTTTTTTTGGCCTTTTAGAGGACCAAAAGTCCCCCAAAATACCAAAATGACTAAAAGGCCAAAATTTGGCCCTTTTGGTGTTTCAGCCTCTGAAAACACTGAAAGACTGAAGATGTTTAGCTTTGGGTTTTCAATGTTTTAGACACCAAAACACCGAAAGCACTGAAGTACGCCACGAGTTATAAATAGGCTAAAGAGACCTAATTTAATTACTTCCCTCTTTTTTTTTTATCTCTAACATTTCGAGAGCTTGCAACTTCTAGATTCTTGCTCTCGCTCATTGTGCCTACTTGCCCTGTGTCTTCAAGGTTCGTTGTGTCATCCTCCTCCGCTCCTAGCTCCTTCAAGGTAGGTTCATTCTTCACTATCTGGTAGTTTTTCTCTCTTCTTAGTCTAGGTTTGGGGTTTTTTCATGCTTGGTGCTTGTCCAGCCTAGGGTGTGTTCACTTCCTCCTCCCCTGGTCTCTTCCAACATTTTTGCACCTTCATGTTTGGCAGGGAAGTCCCTCCTTATCAAGTCTGGTCTTTCTAGATTTTTTAGGTTAGTTTTTTTTTTTTTCTTTGTCGTAGCATTTGTTGTAGGTTCTCGGCCCCTGAAAGTCCAAAAACTAGGTCAGTTTGTAGTCTGTGTCATTTTGGAGATTTGGCATTTTCGGCCTTTTCAACCTCCAAAAGGTCTGATATACTGACAAGTCTGAATCCCCAAAAGCCCTGTCTCCCTCATCGAGATTTTAGACTTGTGGATTCCATAAACTAGTTCATATTTTTGGAATCCACAGAAACCTTCGAACTTCCAGATGCCAAAAATTCCAATGAATCTTGCTCGTCAAAGGTGGTTTATTCACATGTTTGGCCTTTTCGGCCTCTGAACCCATTTTTGGCACCCGAAACCCTGAAAGGGCTGAAAGTGTGAAAATCTACATTCCTGGCTACTTAGTTATCTCTATTTCCTTCGATTAGTCGGCTTTCTTTTAGTTTTTATTCAAATAAAATACTGATACTTGCATGTTTCATTACAGAAATCCCTGAGAAAAAGACTGTGTGACCCATGAAGTACCTATACAAGGGGAACACTCCCCCTTCCAAAATTGGCAATAAGCTCATTAAAATCACCGATACTGATATCGGGAATGTATATTGGGATGACTTCCTGACAAGGTGTGCCCAACCATTCAAAAGATCAGAGGATTATACCTCACTGGTATTAGCAAGAATGGTCAACGCGGCAGCCCACCTAGTGGCCGTGACCTCGCCTGAACTTATCATTACCTTGGTGAACCATTATGACTTTGAAAAAAGGGTGGTTTAAAATACAGAGGGCCAAGTAGTATTGGATATTAGGCCTAACATCATAGAGGATGTCTTCCACCTATACAAAGGCATAGACAAGTTCTATGACTTTTCATAGAGAAGGGAAACTTATGGTTCAGAAACAAAGGGGAAGAGGCCCATGATATAGCCAATAACAATTACCTCGAGAAACTTCTCTCCAAAAATAAGGTGGAGAAGATAGACTTAAGGAGGGGATACATAAAGGTTGATATCAAGGCAGCCATAACAATGCTAAGCTGAGTATATGGATTACCACAATCCTCCCAATTGGAAAATTGGATGATTCTCCTGATAGAAAGACTTAGAGGCTGCAAGTTTAGGTTCATTTGGGGGACCATCATTAGTAACAAATTGGATGAACAGTTGGTAGCAGTGAAACACAACCCCAAGTTTTATATGAGTACCTACATGGTGTATCTATTGGTAGCACAGGAAAACTACCCAGGACTCATCAAGAGGGGAAACCTAAATGATCCCAAAGCATGGCCTCACATTGTGTACCCCCAGCTATAGAAAAGGGAAAAAATGTCAGAGGATAGCCCAGACTATAGGATAGTCAATGACACCTTCATTTTTGCAATCATCTGATCCATGAAGGGTGATTTTGCCAAAATGATGTCAGAAGAAGCAGCCGCCAAGGTAAGGGCCGTAGGGGCCTATTACATATAATTCAAAACCTTCACTTACATTTGGATAGCGAGATCAACTTTGAAACCAAAGAAGTTTCCCAAATATCCATTTGACCAGCCAATTATTTTGGAGATGGCTAGGAAACTCAAAGATGCATATGAACACATAAAGCACAAGAAGAAGCACTGTTGGGATTTTTCCATCTCACTGGGACCATATACCCTATAGGATATGAAGGTCTATAAATATTTGGACTTTGAATAGGATGAATGTCCCCTATAGCTTTACAAGATAGTGTACAATCATTTTGACCCTATAGGAACTTACAACCACATTATTGGCAAGTTATACATTCATGAACCATACTTGGAGGATCATTGGATGAACTGTGTAGATGATCATGAGGTCAGAATCTAGGATTATTGTAGAATGACTCTTACCTTGGAAAAGGAAGTCATAAAGACTCCTATTCCCCCAAAATTTTGGGAGTA
>MU226104.1:2244543-2261865 GCA_018584345.1 Thuja plicata
AAGGATGAAAATGATGATATTGATTTTTGGGCAAGGCATGTGATGAGAACAACAGAGGAATGGATTAAGAGGCCCTACAAGATGAGCCCAATACCTATGAAAACATTGATGGATCCACCCAAGAAGGTGGATAAAAAATGAGGAGAGAAAATCATAGTGTCGCAATACAAGAAGGCACCACCACAAAAGTAAAGCATGATATATGGCCATGAACGAGTAGTGGAGTATGGGTTAAACCCACAACACAAGTCTCCTAAGACAAGAATGAATGGGAAAATAGATCCTCCCATGGGGCTAGCATAGGTTTCACTAAATGAAGGACCCTCCACTTCTAGACAATCTTCTGCCACCATCGGAACAGGCAAGAAGACATATAAGAGGAAAAAAGCTTCTGTGTCTATGCAATTAGAAAATGTACAAGAAGAGGAAAAGGGAGAGACCCCTCTAGTGAAAAGGAAAAGGTCTCAGAAAAAGAGAGAAAAGGATACTATTAGGAAACACCAATAGGATCCTTAAGAGAAAGATAACCCCTTAGATGCTCTACGATTGGATGAGTTCCAAATGTCATACTTTGAGGGTATGGAAGGTTTTTTGGACCAACACTAGGACACACAAGGTTATGCAACTGGGTATGAGGCAAGTGGTCCTTCTCTTTTTCAACCACAGGTAACCCTAACTTCACCTCCCACTCAATTTACCAATCCAATGCCAAATATACCTATTGTGGGAAAGACATCAAAAGTAGATCAAGGGCTCAGGAATCAAGAGTCCCCAATTGCCCAAGAGGTGACTAGAAACGAGCACACAATAGAAATCATTGTTGTTACAATGTACCATCACATTCCTACTCCACCAACTACTCTTCCACCCCCTTTTCCTACTCCAGCACCATTTCTCCCAACTCCAACTACTCTTCCACTTCCAATTCCAAATCTCCCAACACCTACTCCATCATCATCAAGCCCTTTGCCTTGCCACATCCCGACCCATAGAGGATCAGTAACCATAGAGGTTGTGTGACCTTTCAAAACTACATTAAAGGTAATGACTGGTCTCAATACCAAAGTGTTGGCTATCTCCTTAGGAGATGAAGACAAAGGCCAGGAAAAACAAGATGAGGCAATGGAAGAAGAAGACAAGGAAGAAGAGGAAAGGGAAAAGGAAGAATAACATCGAGGAGAAATGAATGAAGAGGAATAGAGACAGGAACAAGAAGAAGGGCTAAATAAATAGGTGACTCCAGGGTCCCAAAATTTGGATTTAGTTCTTTAGGTTACCCCATATGAGCCGATCACCACATCTAGTAAGCCTACATGGTTTACTAAAGAAATCCAGTTAAGGAGAAGAGCTTATACAGGTGAGGATGAAGGGGAAATATAGATATATCATCCTTAGGGAAAGCGTTTCATTAGACAAAGACAATATTACCAATGCAAAAAATGTCCTATGTCACTCAACACACTATGGGGCACAGGTTGCAGTCCCATCCTCTAGCACCTCTCAAATCCATGTAACTTTAGAAGACTATACATTTGAGGAGGTAGATTTGGAGGAACCCACCAGGGAAGGGAGGAAGACATTAGTAGCCTTAGGGATTAAACATGCTTTGGGTTTCATGAGTAAGGATGAGGGGACCATAAAAACCTTGACAAAATAGAATGAAGCCTTGAAGAAGTTCATTCACAAAATGGTTGGTCCTATTGACCCCAACTGCTGATAGGCCTCATTATAGGTAGTGTTAGAGAAGAGAAACACCCCTGACCTACCGACAGGGTTAACACCATCCTTCATCAAAGAAAGTGTAGATTGGAAGGAAGATTTTGAGTAGTACGGGGAAGGTTCCATCAAACGGGTATTCAAACCTTATAGGGTTACTCTAATAGAAGCTACAAATTTGATTTATTTGATTAAAAATGAGGGTGGCCTGGAGTCTGGGACAAGAAAATGGTGAGCCACCCTCCAAGATTTGTATATCATTAAGAAACAACACTTCCAAATTATGGTAAAGATATATGAGGGTGAGGAGATAGATAATTTTGAGACTTGGATCAAGCACATAATCAAGATAATTAGCGTTTATGAAAAATTTCAAGCCTCCATATTGGAGAAGCGGAAAGAAGTCTTGGAATGGGTGGAAGAAATTGATGTTTTCTTTGCAGGGATTGGCCTTGATGTTTACTAGGACAAAGCTAAGCATATCTTATGGCCATCTAAAGAAGTGGTCCAATAATTCAGAGACATTATGGAAAGCGTAGAGACCAAGGAAGCCTTGTGGAAATTATTTTATTCAAAAGAAGAGATGACAAAGATGAAAAACCATGAAGAGGAGATCCAGTTCTTTGCTTCTGAGCTAACTACCTTCAAAGAAAAGAAAGAATGAAAGGTCAATGAGGTGAAAATAAAGAAGATAAACTATGAGGAAGTTTAGGATGTCATACAAAGGCTCCTGGATGCACACCTAGAAGTATTCCCAAACTGACCCCTTGGACCACTAAGCATTTTGAAGAAGAAATCTCTAGCACTTAAAAAAATTCCCTAAGGAAAGTTTCAGTGTTTTGGCCTTTCGGCATTTAGGCCTTTTGGCCCCTTTAGGACATGCAAGTTCCAGTCTTTAATCCTTTTGGCCCTCCAAGAAAGAGATTTTTTCGGCCTTTCAGCCTTCCATGTTTTCAGTCTTTTGGCCTTCCTAGTTTTTTGACCTTTTCGGCCCTCCAAGTATTTCGGCCTTTTGGCCTATGACAATTCTAAAACATCTAAATCCTCCAAAGTTTGTGTTTAAAAAACTTAAGAATTTTTCGAGGCATTAAAAGTTTTAGAGGTGAGGTCGGGGTCCAAAAATCTGGGTGTTTCTAGTGAGATCACATTTTTTGCACACCAGTTGAACTCCAAATCAGATTGATGGTTAACTTGAGTTTTTTTTGAAGGGACTAAGGGTCTCTTACCAGTCTCCATAGCCAAAAGAGCCTCCAGATGAATAATCCAAGAATCAAGAAGAATACTCAAAGTTCTCAAAAGAAACCCTCCTTCTTTTCTCTTTTTCTTCTTGGTGAGTTTGAACCTTCTTGCATGGGTGAGCTAATTGTAAATGGATTTAAGAATCCATGTGATCTATCTAGTATCAGTTAGAAGTAGTTTCCTTTCAAAAAAGTACTATTTTTAGTTTATGTTTATTAATTTAGACTGTCTGATTCCCTAATTTTGGCATTCAGAGTTGTAGATCAAAAACTCTATATATTGTAATCACAAATCAATGTAAAAGGTCAAATTATGAATACAATAAAAATCTACATTTGGTGATTCATTAGTGGTGTGTGAATTTTTGCTACCTATGAAAAATTATTGGATGTATGCTTTCATTGTTCATTATTTTCAAAGAGCCTCTTGTTTATTGTGCTTCAGATTCACGTTTCTTTTAGTTGGAGTTTGTTGTTGTTTATTTACCTTGTTGTGATGAATGCGTGGAAGAGATCATCTTTGGGTTTTACAATAAATCCATCTCGTGGGTGCGTACACCTTTGTGGCTTCACAATTTGATAGAATTTGAATATCTTGCATGAGTGAATTCATCTTCTCTCCAAACACTTCCATCCATGGGGTATTGAATTATGACCTAGTCTAATTTATGCTTTGTGGGTTTGTTCCAAATCACTTCATCATTCAATTCACAAGGAAGGTTTTACAATGGTTTATGTCCATAGGATTTCATTTTCAACAACTTTTTTTATTCCTTGTTACTTTAATCTCTTCAATTTTTGTCTTTAATTCTAAAAATCCACATCTTGAAAATACAAAATTGCATTTTTTTTACAAACACCCATATATGTTACAATGAAAAATACCAAAAAAAAGAACTAAAGTGTTTTGTATTTTGATGTCTTGAACATACCAGCAAAGGCCTCCTCGTGAACAATTATATTTATCTTCAACTGAGTAACCAAGTAGGTTGTGAACCGACCCCGGAGAACCTTGGAAATAATATCATTATTCTTTCAAGAGAGGGAAATCAAATCTTGAGATCCTAGCAAGTTGGATTGTGTAAAAAAAATGCTCAACAAAAGTGGCACTAGAAGGAGGGACTCAAGAATCAAAAGCTGGATAACATTGGATCTTTCTCCCTAGATAGATTCAAGCATGTGCTTATATCATCTCTGAAGAGAGGCGAGTTCCTTGAACTAACTCACCATCATAGAGCTCATAGTGACAAAGGAAAGACCAAAGAGAAATCTTCTCACCACCTTGCTGAGTCCCAGAATTCTCTTGGACAACAATCACATATTTCTGCCCCAACTGTCATAACAACCATAGACCAAAATCATAATGTGAAAAATCAGAATTTTCAAAAACCATGTTAGATGGCCTTTTTTGCCAATGCAACTAGCTCACCTTTAAATTTTGTTGGCTAGCTCCATGAATTACCCAAAAATCCACAGAAGTTTTGCACCCGATTCATATATGGAAAATCAAGGATAGAAGAAGAACACATCTGGGCCTTCAAATAAATTTGTAACCATAAAGAGATTTCCCACCTAAAAGTTGTTTTTCATCTCTTCCCATACACTTTAGGAGAGTTTGCATACAATTGGTACCTAAACCTACCACAAGGGTCTATCTTTGCATGGAATGAACTTGAAACTAAATTCCTTAATCAATTCAAGTTGTATGTGGATCCCACCACAACACATCACCTATTCATCACAACAAGGAAAGATTCTAAGGAACCCATCACCATGTTCAATCATCATTTTCACAAAATGCATCAAAAGTTGGAAGATCCTTACACCATACCAGATGATGTTGTCATACAAGTTTATTTGAAAGCTTTAGACCCTTTCACCTCAATCTTTCTGAGAAGACTTCCCCCGATGGATAGAGACACGATAGAAAAGGTGTTCAATGAAGCCATCACATTCACCCAATAGATGGACTTATAAGAAGGAATCTATGTGGCCATGCTCATCATGAGTAATCTTGTTGTCCCACATCCATTTATAGAAAACAATCCAACCTTGGCCACTCACATGCCTATGCTAAATCCTATTTTGATGCAACCATGTGCAGCCCTTCCCCCATCTATCGCTTACCCAGGTAATGAAGCTCATAAAATGACATTTGTAGAGTAGAGGTTTATACCCCAAGCTGAGCCTGATAATCTCATGGCCTCTGAGCTATATGCTATGAAGAAAAATTTATCACAACTCACCAACGAACTCGCAAGGATGAAGTTAAATCCATCTCAAAACAAAGGTGGATGCCAACGAACATTTTATGGTCTGAATACATACCCCCAGAATCCAAACTGAGGTTTCAAAACATACAACAACAATACACAAGAGAAGCAATTTCAGAAACAAAGGCCAAGCTGGGCATGGAACACTAGACCTAATAATGGCAGCATCCCAATAGACAATGCCAATGCTTATGAGGCTTTAGAGGCTGATTTTTTGGAGCTAAAAATTCACACCAAAGCAATGATGGATATGGGAACAACTCCCATGATCATTACATCCAAAATCTAGAGGAGCACCCAGTACAATTTAATGCTATGGTGTTTGATTCCTATGAGTCTAGAAAGGATGAAGGCTCGAATGCTTTTGTAGAAGAAGATGAGTTCGTGTTTCCCTTCCAGAGAGAGAATGAGCCTGAGTATTCTGAAGTACATGCCTTCTAGAATGATCTATGAAACTCATACAACCTTTAGAGCAGAAAGGAACCTCTCACCAATATTATCCCCCCAAGAAAACAACCAACCCCACCAGATCCTTGGGCTAGTAACAACCCTATGCCACCTAAAGGCCTGAGTGGTCCCACATCCCCTACAACAAGTACATATGCTGGCTACAAAGGTGCAGCCTGGTCAAGTGACAAATATAGCATGGTTCATGAACTAAAGAAAACTAAAGAAAACATATCTATGTTTGAATTAATACAAGGCTGCCCATCTCATAAGGAGGCCCTTCTTAGATCTCTAGACCACACAAAACCTTTCTTGTCAACCAAAAATACAAGGACACCTACATCTAGTATCAACACATCTAAGGCTTTCCCCACAATGTTCAAGGATAAGATAGAGGTCCAACCATTCTTACTCAATTTATGGATGTTTGGAAAGAACCTACACAATTTCCTAATTGATTTAGGAGCTTCGTGCAATGTCATGCCCCTATAAATTTTCCATAAGTTAGGGATGTTGCCCCAATTAACAAACCGGGTGGTCATACGATTGGATAAAACTGAGGTCTAGGTGATTGGTGTGCTCAAAGATTTACACATTCAATTGGTTGTAGATCCTAGAATACAAGAATGCATTAATGTGCATATAGTGGACATACCTAAAACTTATGGGATGTTGTTAAGTTGAGAATGGACCAAGTTTTTGAGACGGTGGCTTTCCATAGATTTCACATAGTTATGGATACCATGGAGTGGTTTGAACAACCAAATCAAGATAGACGCAGAGCCTAAAATGAAAAGAATGATCATTGAGTACAATACCTTGAATGAAGTTCTATTCACCCAAACTGATCTAGGAACTTATTGGATGGATGATTTCTTCATGTTTTAGATTTGAGAAGGTGAATAATCAAACCACAGTACCATCCAAGGTCTCCTCGATATAAAGATTGGTGACAAAATTTTCCAGAGTTTCACCAACAACATGACAGCTAGTTTAAGGCATCCAGGCCAAGACACAAACACTGACATCTTGTTACTATTGGGATATTTCTGACTAGATTAGGCTAGCCACTCAGAGTTCACATTCCCCAATTCCCAGGAAGCACTTTCATGAGTGTTGGCTCAGATCACCTTGCCAAGTAAGTTGTTAGGAACATTGATGGTAAAAGAGGATATCCCTAGCATAGAAGATAAGAGTAACGCCCCACCAGAGGTAGACATCCCAGTCCCTGCAAACACTTCACATCAAAACTAGGATAGTGGGTCAGATTCTGATGATAGAAGTCCTTCTTTGAACATACTTAGCGACTTGAGTACCTCTGATGACGGAGCATGTCCCCTTACAAAGGCATGCTAGAAGACAAAGGTGGTGAAAGTGCTGAAACCCCCAAACCCAAACATACCCAAAATATGGGGGAGTTAACCTCTTCTGATAGTGATGGAGAAAAGGGCGGGAAAATCAAAACCAAGGGCTCTCCCAAGAGAAAATAAACCAAGTCTAACCCTACTAAGAAAACCCAGATATGGAAATTTCACTTTGACGGTACCAAATGTAAATAGGGAGCAGGTGCAGGGATCAAATTGATAAACCCAAGATGTAAGTCTTTCTATGCTGCTTATAGTTGCAATTGTTGTGCACTAACAATGTTGTAGAATATGAAGCATTGGTCTGTGGACTTCTCCTAGCCCAGGAAAAGGGAATAAAAATCCTGATGGTGGAAGCGGACTCAAAATTGGTCATCAAGAAGATCTATAGTCAGTATACTTGCAATGATAAGAGGCTCTTAGCCTACCAAAACAGAGCATGGGACCTTATCAATGACTTCAATGCTTTCAACATCAAAACCATCCCAAGAAGAAAATTTTTTTTTTCCGACACCCTAGCTCTATCAACTAGTTCATTACATCCAATGGAGAAATCCAAGATAAAGAAATTCTTAGTTGAACTTGTCACATCCCAGGCCATTCTAGATAATGTCACTAATTTTCAAGTCTTCCAAGATGATCAACACATCTTGGAGTTTATCATGTGTGCTGGTGTGTTCAGAAAATAGATCATAGACAAGGAAAAGGAAGGTGAAGAAGCAGTTAAAACCGAAGACCCCAATGATCAAGGTATCATAAATCTAAGGACCAATGCCATACCCAAAGGGATATTGGAACTAGAGAGGATTTTTAACAGTGACAAGACTGCAGTAAGGAGGCAACCAGACATAATGCCTGATGGTAAAGAATGTGATACATACAACCTCAGCACAGAGGAGAAACCAAGAGAGGTTCACATTGGCAAGGCAGGGACCAAAGAAGAAAATGAGAGAATGGTCTAGCTTCTCACTGAATATCAGGATTTCATAGCCTGGAGCTATAAAGAATTAAAAACATATGACACCTCGGTCATAGTACACAACATCCCCTTGAAGCTAGATTCCAAGCCTTTTAGGAAATGTCAAAGGCCTGTAAACCCTACTATGGAACCCTTGATCCAAAAGGAAGTCCAAAAGTTTCTCGACGCCAAGATCATCTTCCCAATCTAGAATTCTACATGGGTTGTGAACCTGGTTCCATTAAGAAAGAAAAATGGAGAGATTAGATTGTACATGGATTTACGTAACCTTAAAAAATCTTCTCAAAAAGATAACTATCCGCTCCCATCTCTCAATGAAGTGCTACAAAAGGTCAATGGGTCTCAAATTATGTCATTCTTGGATTGTTACTCAGGTTACAACTAGGTGATGATGTTGGAAGAGAACAGGCTGAAAATGACATTCACAACTAAATGCAGAACCTTCACCTACCGTCAGATGCCTTTCAGACTAGTTAAAGCCATGGCCATTTTTCAGAGGGAAATGCACATAGCTTTGAAGGGACTAGTTGGGAGGTGAATTATCATCTACATAGATTATCTCACTGTCTTCTGAAAAAAAAGAGCTGACCTCTTAAATGATCTCAAAAAATGCCTTCAAAGATGCAGGGAATTTGGGATTTCCCTCAATCCCAAGAAGTGTGTGTTTGGGGTAACTGAAGGCAAACTATTGGGACATATCATCTCTGAAAAGGGGATATCCATAGACCCCTAAAGGGTAGAGGCCATTCTAAATTTGACATTTCTACATAGCCGCAAAGAGATTAAATCTTTCTTTGGGAAGATCAACTTTGTGAGGAAGTTCATTAGTGGCTTTGCAGAGATAGTAAAACCGTTAAATGACATGCTCAAGAAAGATGTCAAGATCGAATGGACCCTCCTAGAAAAGAAGTCTTTTGAGGAGATCAAAAGTTCCATTTCTATAGCACCGGTCCTTTTTAGCCTAGACTACACCATCCCTTTCAAGGTTTACTCTTTTTCATCAGAACACTCATGCATGGTCATCCTCACACAGAAGAAGAATAGTGAAGATGAAAGACCCATAGCCTTCTTGAGTTTTCGTTTCAAATATTCTAAACTCAAGTACCCAAACCTAGATAAAAAATCATTTTCTCTTGTCAAAGTAGTAAAGATGTTTTGACATTACATCTTGAGCAACAAAGTCATTGGGATAGTTCCTGACATAGTCGTAAAGTCTCTTTTGATGCAGAATGAGCTTGGAGAGCGGAGACGAAAATGGATGGTAATCCTTCAAGAGTTTGACCTCAAAATCAAACCAATGAAACTAGTAAGGGGCCAACGCTTGACAAAGCTGATCTCTAAGGTTGAAGAAGGTTTGGTCTACCAAACCTACACTGATCAAGGTGTGATCACTGATGTATGGTATCAAGACATAGTGTACTATTTATTGCAGAATCATTGCCCAGAAGAGATGAATAGTTCCCAGAGGAGAGATTTAAGGATCAAATTCATCTCCTACATGTTGAAAAATGGGCAACTATACAAATTAAATTATGAGGGTCTGTACCTAAGGTGCCTGGAAAGACTTGAGGCAAAGCAAATCCTAGAGGACTTTCATGACAAATATAGAATGGGACATGGATCAGCTGAAGAAAATTCTCAACAAATATTCAGGGTAAGATATTTTTGGCCTACAATATTCAAAGACACCAGCGAGCATGTGAGATCTTGCCACACTTTTGAAACTAGCACAACTCGAGAGAGAAATCCAACAATGCCCATAAAACCAGTATACAAGGTATGCCTGTTCACCCAATGGAGCTTAGATTTTGTTGGAATGATGAACCCCCTTTCATCTGCAGGACACAAGTTCATTTTGATAGCTAATAATTAATGCACACCCTAGATGGAGGCTTTATCACTGAATAATTGTACTATAGAGGTCGTGACCAAATTCTTGGAGGAGTGCATCATAACTAGGTTTGGGATGTCATTCTATCTGGTATATGACAATGCTCCCTCTTTCTCTTCTTCCTCGCTCACATAATGGGCCTTTGAAAACTAGGTAATCCTCAAGTTCTCTTCAAATTATTATCTACAATGAAATGGCATAGAAGAGTCTACAAACAAGAACTTAACAACAATGATCAAACACCTCCTGGATGACAACCCTAGGGATTGGCACACACAACTGAAATACACTTTGTGGACTGATCGCATAAGGATCAAAAATGACCTAGGGATGTCTCCATAATAAGTGGTTTATGGCTTACAATTGGTCTTCCCTATGAACTTAAAAATCCCAATCCTAAGGTTCATGGACCAATATTTTGGAGGAGAAGATCGAGTACAAGTCAGGCTCATGAATCTCCTTAACCTAGAGGAGAAACGAACATTGGCTCTAGAGCATGTATCAAAGCATCAAGCCATAGTTAAGAGTTGGTTTGAAAAGAGAGCTACCATTAAAGCATTCAAGATCTCTAACCTTGTCCTCATGTGGGATAAGGGGAAAGAAAAGTCGGGCAGCCACACCAAGTTCCAAAGATTGTGGATAGGCACTTATCAAATATCAAAGATCCTGGGGGAAAACACTTTTAGCATCAGAACATTGAATGGAAAGTTGACCCCATTGCCAGTCAATGGAAAATTCCTCAAACACTACTTTGGATCCTAAGTGGGACTACCTTCCATCCCATGTACCATAGTCCTTTATTTTGGTTCTTTTCTTTTCTTTCTTTTTTTTTCACTGTCCTCACCGTCAGTCCTTTCTTCCTTACTTTTTTTGGGGCTTGTTTTGTTGTTTTGGGTCAGTGTGTTCTTAGATCCATTCCAAACTAGTCCCTAGATTAGAGAAAATTTATTTCTTAGTCAATTTATCCAAAGAGACATGCAAAGAAAAGAACTACGTTGAAAAGGCAAAGTGGTGATAGCTATCAGTGATGGACAAGAATAAGTTCAAGACTCGGTCATCCTAATCATGAAACACACTAAAAAGAAACATTCAAGAGTGATGGTTTCTTGAGCATTTGTCAGTTGTGACTAGTACTAGTGCATAGATTTGGGTACCCACCAATCCCATAACCCAATTCTAAATGAATGCAAAGGAAATAGCAAAAAAAGAAATAGCTGATGAGAGAGGAAGAGAAGCACACAAAAAGAAAAGTGTCCCAAAGAGGCTACAAAGAGAATTTCATTTTTATGGACCTGAACACATGGAGTACACGAATATCCAGGGCTTGATACATTTCAAAATTACATGGAAGAAATAAAATAAATGTCCAAAAGATAGAACTCTCAAAAGAAGGAAAGCTATAGCCAAGCAGACATAATGGACTTGGGTGACTATAAAAACCTATACTGAGGCTATGAATGCCTGACTAGTAGTAGAGAAAGGTTATACTTTGGATTTGGGGAAGACTTTATTGAGGCTATGAATGCCTGACTGGTAGTAAAGCTCTTTCTGGGAAACCCTGGTCTACTTGGCGAAGGTCGGGAGCAGTTGGCAAACATTCCGATTACCACAATCAAAGGTCAAACTTTGAATATAATAAAAATATACATTTGGTGCTTCATTCGTGGTGTGTGAATTTATACTACCTATGTTAAATTATTGGATGTATGCTTTCATTATTCATTATTTTCAAAGATCCTCTTGTTTATTGTGCTTCGGATTCACGTTTCTTTTAGTTGGATTTTTCTTTTGTTTATTTACCTTGTTGTGATGAATGTGTGGAAGAGATCATCTTTGGGATTTATGATAAATCCATATTGTGGGTGCGAATACCTTGGTGGCTTCACAATTTGATATATTTTGAATATCTTGCACGAGTGAATTCATCTTCTCTCCAAACACTTGCATCTATGGGGTATTGAATTGTGACTTGGTCTGATTTATGGTTCATGGGTTTGTTCCAAATCTCTTCATCATTCAATTATCAAGGAAGGATTTACAATGGTTTATTTCTGTAGGATTTAATTTTCAGCACTTTTTTTTATTCCTCATTACTTTAATCTCTTCCAATTCTATCTTTAATTCTAAAAATCCACATCTTGAAAATACAAAATTGCATTTTATTTACAAACACCCATATATGTTAAAATGGAAAATACCAAAAAAAAGAACTAAAGTGTTTTTTAGTTTTATGTCTTGAACGTGCTAGCAAAGGCCTCCTCATGAACAATCATATTTATCTTCAACTTAGTAACCAAATAGGTTGTGACCTGACCCCGGAGAACCTTGGGAATAATATCATTATTCTTTCAAGAGAGGAAATCAAATCTTGAGATCCTAGCAAGTTGGCTTGTGTAAAAAAAATGCTCAACACCTCTTCTAATTGATTTAGGACTTATCCAATGCCCCTCCAAAGGGTGGCATCCAAATGTGCTTCACTAGGGGTAACTATCAATCATGTAGTCTTCACTCCCTACCTCTTTCTTGGATCCATCCAAGAGCCTTTCTTATTCACTTCACTTTGTCAGTGTTTTTAGGGGGTTCAATCACCTTCTAACATCCTCTTTGAACTTCACTTTATCCTTTTAGATTAGGGTTTCAAAGTCTCTAATATCTATTCCAAGATTTTGATGCAATCTTATCTTTTAGGCCTATTAGATCTATTCGCCCTATTTCACTAGATTTTGCTCAAAATTTTAAAAATTTCCCAAAAAACCACATAAACTGATGTAGGATTCTGACACCTTTTATGTAATTACACAATATTTTTGAGGTCTCAACTCCCCAAGGCATCCGTATAGGTGATCCCTATATTTAAGATATTATATTTCTAATTGGCTTCTCAAGAACCATTCAACTGATTTATGCCTCAAAATGTGTTCAGATGGATTGTTCAAGAGACAATCTTCTTCAAGGGTATCTAAAAAAATCCAAATACTTCCAAGACCCACTTGGATCCATCAGTTCAATTGAACCCCTGCATTCAAACGCCAAAAGACACTGGCAAACACCTAGCCGGGTTGCTCTAGACTCGCCTAGGGATTTCTCACAAAAATAGAAAAGATCACTTCCAGGCCTTCTCCTTCCATATGTACATTTTAAATACGATCCACTAAAATTTATATCAGTACCATGATGATTCAATGATGGGGTTTCATGTGGGAGCCATTTTTATGCACACAGTCCTCGACAAGCTAGAGACTAGCTTATTTACAAAAGAATTTACAAAACACTAACTAATGATCAAAAAGAAACTTAAAAAATATACAGAATGAAAGGAAACTACCCCAATTACAAAAATCCCACACTTAAATGGGGGATTCAATCCATTAAAAGTATTAGTAACACAAAATGCTCAAATTATCTTAGAAACGCCAGAGATATAGTGCAAAAGAAGTGTACTTGTATATTAATCAAAAAACATCCAACCTCAGGATTTGTGCTTCTTGTGGCTTTTAAACCTTTAAATATTCAGTTTAGGTGGTTAGGATACCAACCATGTGCTATAAAAAATATTTTGTCTTCATGGAGAAAAATTTGTCATGCAACTTTGCAAAGTTGCAAATGTTGTCATGACAACATTTTGACAACTTTTGCATTTTACCTTCTAACTTAATCAAATCACCTCTAATCCTTATCCAATGGGTGAAAATAATTATAGAAGCTATTTTAGGCTTAATTCCATCCTTTTCCTTACATTTCAAGCCTTTTTGCCCAAAATCCCAAGTTTAAGCCTCAAAGAGACCTAAAACCAAAACTACTCATTAACAACAAAACACTACTAGATTAGATTAAGCCTAACCTATATCTCCTAAACACAAACACAAATGAACTTCTAAGGTCTTTAAAAACACTCCTAACCTTCCTAGGGTAAGTATAAGACAAAAAAAAGACTAAGGACCTTATAGATGTCCTAGGTGCTCCTGCACCAATTAGATACCACTATCTCTGGTATTAGGTCTTTCATTGAGCATGGAAAGATGATGTACAACTACTGCATAAACTCTTCTAGGCATGTACATAATTTTCTGGACATAATCCATAATGCTGATAAGAAATTGAATTTTTTGGCAAATAATTGTGATTCCTCCTCACAATCTCTTTCTGAGATGGATAAGGAAGTGTCTAGGTTAGTGGACAAAATCAGTGTGCTTGAAACTGAGAAGTCAAGAGTGTTAGGGAGATTTTCTATGTTTAGGAGTATTCTTACTCCTAAACTATAAATTTTGGAGAAACACCTTAAGGACAAGGATACAATGAAGAAGTCCCTTGGTGAAGCTTTGCCTATGGTACAAAAGGATAAAAAAATATCACCCTTTTATTTGAATGGTCTTATTGATGTAGGTCATACTTTGGAGAAGACATGGAAAGTAGATTCAAAGATCTTAGAAATATATTTTCAAGATATTATTCATATGACATGATTTTTGGTGATAAGCTCTATAATTTTGATATGTATATATATATTCTTTTAGTATACCTTTTCCATTGATGTCAAAGGGTGAGTAATAAGTGTAGTATGAAAAATGTTTAGTCAAAAGTGAAGTTTGGAATTAATGCCAAAGGGGGAGATTGTTGGAAAGTTCCTGTTGAGTATACCTTAGAGTTTTTCATTTATGGAAACACTACTTATTGGCATGGTCACTTGTAGTACATTCTATTATTGGAGATTCTATTTGGAAAAATGACTAAGTCCAAGAAGTTGTTGATAGGGTATAGTTGTACAGTTTTTCTTAGCGAGCATAGTATGTGTTGAATTAAGTCTTCCAAGCTTAGAGGAATGTACTATTGGATGTAGTAGACCTTTAGTTAAGGTCTCTTTTATTTTGGAGTTGACTAGAGAGAGTTACAACTTGTTGAAGTTATGCGAAGATAGTGTAGTAGTGAAATAGGGCAGATGAATGGTCGTGAAGGTTAAGAGAGTAACATGTAGAATCTAGAACTAATAATTTGGATTTGGCTTGGGTCCTACCCTATTTTTGTTGATATATGATAGATGACTATTTATTTTCTATTTGATTAAGTGTTGAATATTTTGTGATGTATTTGTGAGTCGAATGAAAAATTTATTAGATCAAGTATATAAGTGAAGATGTTTTGAGATGCGAAGAGTGGTGTGGAACATATAGATGCATTATGATGTTAGAATAAGATAGAGGATGTTGCAAAATATAACTGGGGATACTTGAGCATAGCAGATACTTGTATAGTCACTTTTGTTAAATCATTGTAAGAGATAGTTTGCATTGTAAGAGCAATGAGATCCTTGTATACCCCTAACATTGTTTCTATCCTTTAATAGGGATATGTACTAATGTAATATTCAGCTTCTAAATGGGATAGGTCTCCTAACAGGGACAATATACTCTTAGTGCATTATTTGTGGGTATCATCCCCACTAGGGTTTTCCCTTGGCCATGGTTTCCTCATGAGAAAATCATGGTTTTATGAGTTGTTTACTTGATGTGTATGTTCTTCTTGTTTCAATAATTGCATGGTTAAGCTTGAAATTGTTAGGTTTGAAATGAAAGTGCTATAATATTGATTCACCCCCCTCTCAGTATTACTTAATCCTAACACTTTACACATTACATTTTCTGGTTTCACTAGGTTAGGTAAACCTTTTATTATATCCATGTTACTAACTTTGATTAAGTTAACAAAATTTACATGAAAAAACCTCTTATGCCATAACCAACCTTCTTTTACCTTATCAATCATAAGAATATTAATAGTAGAATTTAGATGGAACAAGTTACCTTTAGTTTTTTCACCGGTAGCAATCAACTATCCTTATTTCCCAATAATCCCGCAACTACCTCCATTGAACTCCAATTTATAACCTTTATTATTTAACTAGGAAACACTTAAAAAGTTTTATCTCAAACCATCAACCCAGTAAACATCATCACAATTGTTTTTATCATTCAAATCAATAAATCCTTTACCTTTTACCATATATGGAGCCTCATTCTCGAATATCACCAAGCCTCCATCACATTCTTCCATATTGATGAATTTTCTCACCGGTCATATGGTGAGTGCACCCACTATCAATAATCTAATTACCACTTTGATTCATGTTAGAAAATAAATATTTCTTTCCTTCTTTTGAGTGTTCTTCCTTGAATACAACAAACATAGTTTCTATTTCATCTCTTCCATCATATTACTCATCAGTAACACCATCCTCAGCTAGGTAGCATAATTTCTTGTTTTCATCCTTCAATATCCTTGGCTTCTCCTTCTTTTCATTGTTAGGGAATCTAGAATAATATTTCCACTTTTGTTACATGCAAAGCACTTCAAAGGTAACTTACCCTTATGTTTATTTTTCCCTCTAGGCACCCTTCTAGCAAATAAATCTCCCAATTCCTCATGTTCTCTTTATTTAGACAAGATAGATTCATAATAATTAAAGTAACATGCGAAAGAACTGTTAGATGTCTCCTTTCCTTCTCTAGATGGTGAAAGAGTCAATGATGAGTTGAAAGAAGCTTCAACTTTTGGCATACTATTATCATAATTACTTAACTCAAATATAGTTAATTTCCATGTTAATGCATCAAGAGTAACATTAAAAGTTCCTAGAGATTTGAGCTCTTGTATAAATGAAACCCTAATAAAATAATGAGGTAATAAAGTTCTCAACATTTTTCTTACCACATCCTCCTAAGTAAAATTACCACTAACACCTCAGATAGTAGTAACAACTTATTTGTTTCTCTGATTGTATTTCTCAATGTTATCATTTTATTGCATCCGCATATCATCATACTTTCCTCTCAAAATCTCAACCATTTCCTTCTGCACATGTACATCTCCACCATATAAGGTTTTCACCTTTTCCCACATCTCATTAGCATTATCCAAGCCTTTGATACCAATAAATTCTACATTTGAAAAATTACTTGAAATAGCTTCCATAGTGGAAGTATATTGTAGGCTTACCTTTAAATGATCCACAATCAAGGTTCCTAAAGGGGCAGTATAATTATTAACCATATGATCCTGATACTCATCACCCATACCTTTAAGATAGATCTTCATCCAACTACACCATACTGAGTAGTTCCCTCTTATGAACTTAGTACCTTCCTTTCTCATCATATTCAAAACTTTATCTCAAGTTGCTAAGCTTCACCACAAAAGATGACCAAATATCTGATACCAATTGTTAGTCCTATTAGCACTGTATCAAAATTTTTTTTGAATCCCTTGGTCTTGTCATTTTCCTGGGCTTTCTTATTTTCAAAATCTTGGTTTTACCGCTCAAAATGAGTCAATCACTTTTTGAAGTCATATTTCATCTTTAGTCGCTTTGTCGCATCGGTTTTATTATAAGGCTTTTAAGTTGTGCGAGTAGGCGACGAGC
>MU226104.1:2289842-2300308 GCA_018584345.1 Thuja plicata
ATTCAGTCATATACAAATTAATCAATTTCATCTAGTTTTTAGAACAATGAGCTGAATTCATTAAGGACTCTTGTCAGCAGGACAATGTTCATATTCTTGATTCCTTAGAGAGAGAATCAAAAGGTTATCCTTCCTTGAGTTTAAACTCATAAAAAGAAGAAGGATAAGCATCCTTATACCACTCTTATTTGTTATTATAGTCATAAGTATTTCCCTGTCAAGCTCTGTTTCAGAATTGTTTCCAGTCATCTGATGAGTGGTATCTTGTTGATATAATCAGAAATATAATGACATAACAGTGAAGACCCAATCCACCATTTGAGGTTTACTTGAAACATAGTGAACTATCTAGGTAATACCTGCCTGAGTATGTGGAGCTCAAAAATGAAGAAGGATATTATCCAATCCTTAGCAATTAGCCTTTCTCTTGTCAAAAGGAGTTTTCATTCTAGTATAATCAGTATACTATCATTTTAAGGTTAAGGTACAAGAAAAAGTGCTAACAATAGGCATAATAAATGCATTGGGAATGAAACCAAGATTTCAACGCTTCAACTCTACTGCAGAAGGTGAAGGATCTAAATTAGGTTAACCACCTTAAGATCAAATAAAAGGAATATAATATGAAGATGATAGATAATGGTGAAAATTCTAGAGACAGAAGCAGTGACATAGAAAAAGGATTTAGAATGAAGAAGTTATAAGGTGCAGAATAGATAAGTTACCAAGTTTAGAATGAGTTAATGCACTTGCATAGCATAAATAGTCTCAATAGTATTATGGTTGATGAATGCTTGCTGACATTTTTGTAATAGTTAGGAGAGTATAAATCTCATTCAGTGGGTAGGCCCTAATAGGTCTTTTTTGTAAATCATCTAACATGGTGCATATTTTAGATGAGTGATTGTAAAATCCTTTAGCAAGGTAGACTACATAAGTCTTTTTGTACTCCTAATAGGGTAAGCTATAAGAAGTAGCTAACATTGTATCTCTAACATAGAAACTGCAGCAGTGAAGGATTGTGGCTTTCATCCCCACTTCAAATTTTTCCTCGAACAAAGGATTTATGCATGAACAAAAGTCATAGAGTTATGTGTCATGGATTTTGATTTACTTTACATGATTTTCAATGTTTTTATGAATGATATTCAGTTCGGTGAAAAGTAAACAATAGTAGTTAAAAAAAATTTAGACTGCCTATGGGTTCCCCAAGCCATAGTTTTAGGAATCAAGCTTTTAGTAGGATTGCATCTTTTTTTCCCATGCACTTTGAAAGAATACTTTGATTGGACCCAAACCCCAAAAATTTTGTTGAACTCGAGCCTCTTGCTCAAAAGAAAAGGACCCCAAAGACAAAACAACCTGCCAACCTCTTTTAGGGATTTGCTACACCTTAGAATACCCAAGCTCTTCAGATAGCCGTGGGCACTAACGCTCCACCTAGCCAAAATCAAACACCCCTGATGGAAAATTATTTTGATAACACTAGGTCCCCCATGGGCCAGTTCCCCAATGCTACCAAAGATCTTCCTCTGCATCTAGAAAAGATCTACTCTAGATATGAGTAACTAGGCCCTAGAACTATTGAAGAACACCTTCAGGCCTACAAGGATGCCATTAACCGACACCAGATCTAGTATCAAGATGTTGTGACCCAGATATTCCCTCTATCCTTAGGGTAGAATGAGTTAAACTGGTACCTCAATTTACCAGCCAACTCCATCAACACTTGGCACGACATGGAAGACACCTTCCTAGTGGCCTTCCATGTACATGTGGACCCAGCGTGGTCTCACAGCTAGTTTATCTCCATCAAGAAATAACCAAATGAACCCGTCATAACCTTCAACCATCGGTTCCAATGTGCCTTGAAGTAGTTCATGGGTCCCTTCATCCCATCTACCAATGTAACTATCTAGACATACCTAAATCCTCTAGATACCTAAATCCTCTAGACCCCATTGTTGCCTCTCCTTTGGAGAACCACCACTGCAAATGACCGGGATACTCTGGTAAAGGTTTATAACCTGGCCTTGGAGTTGTCCCATGAGAAAAGCTCCTTGTGGGATTGCACAAAGCATGCTATTCAACATGATACCCAGCAGAACTTCTTATGCCAGGGGATACAATGCACCCCAACAATGGCCATGAGCCCACCGCCACTGATAGACCAATAGGCGCGGTATGTTTACCCATCGTAAACCCAAACAATTCTAGGTATGGAATTCATTCCCTAGAACCAGGCATAGAAAATGCAACAACCACTACCACAACCCTGTGGAGTACCTTTCTTCCAGCCGCCTGTGGCTAGAGGATTTCAGTCCTCAACTTCGGGAGCAGTTGTCGCTTTCCCCGAGAACCAACCACAACAATCGTTACATTGTGATGTGAATAACCAGTTGTCTGCCGAGGTTGAATCCCTCCAGTGATTGGTGTCCTCCTTGACTTTGGACATCAGATAGATGAAGGTGGGGCCTTTTGCACCCCACAACCCCAATTCCCAAGGAGGGAATATTTTATCCAGACAAAAGAATACCAATCCCAGAGGAAGAAACTATAACAATGGGCCTCAGCCCAACCAACAACAATGGAATAACAATGCAAACATTGGAGGTCCTCCTCTAAACCAAAATACCACTCAAGGTGGGGCTGGACTTGGTCATTCTACACAGCTTGCAGAATTACACCACCTGGCCAACTGGTGTAGATTGCATGACACCGACTCTCATTCCAAGGTGAACTATGCCACACTAGAGAAGGTCATCATGATCTCCCAGTTTGATAGACAGCAACTTGCCAATCCTACTCCGCCAGAAACATTAGCACAAGAGCCTACTCACACTACCTTCATGTGTGAGACCTTCTTTGGGACAGAAAAAGAAGACAAAGAAGAGCCCAAATTCTAGGGGTTCATTGATGAATCTATCCTATCCTTTAAGGCCAATGCCTTTACCAACCCATGGACTCCCTACAATACTCAGAGTCAGGCTAGAAAGGGGCCAACTTATACACTGACACCTCCCAAAGATACCCCTCCCCGGGACAATACAACTGATCGATCCTTCCCATCAAAAGGATATGGCTCTAACCAAGCTAAGGATTCAACTGAGGGAAGCCAACTTTACCCAGGGGAGGTTTGACTTCACTAAGGCGTTATAAAGAACCACCACCTCTATGACCTTGATGGAGGTTTTGCTAAACTATCCCGAGCAGAGGAAGTCTCTTTTGAATCTCTTGGGAAACCTGAAAGCCATCATTATCCCACCAAAGATTATCACGTTTGATGATGCCAACGTGGCCATCTTCTGGGTAAACATAGAGGATCCTCCCTTCCTACTAGGTTTGAACATACAAGGGAAGAACCTACACAATTTTTTGGTAGATTTCGGTGCTTTGGGAAACATTATGCCTTTATCTATATGCCAAAAGCTTGAACTCTTTCCCACTCCTTCCAAAGGCGTAGTAGTCCAACTTGACAAAAATGTTGTAAAAATGGTAGGTGAGCTAAAGAACATCCAAATTTATCTCATCCAAGACCCCCAGATATCAAGCATAATAGACATCCAAGTGATGGACATCCCTGAAACTTATGGGATGTTATTAAGTCAGAATTGGTCTAAGGCCCTTAACGGATATTTCTCCATGAACTTTTCCCAATTTTATCTCCCATGGGAGGGGCAGTCTAACCAAATCCAGGTAGAAAGTGAACCCAAGATGAAGTAGGCCCTCACCGAAGTTGGAATGGTAAATGAATTCCTTTTCTCTGAGACCTCCCCCGAGGTTTATTGACCCCTCGAGATCCTCACATTTGATTTCACCCCTAGGGAGGATCCCATAGTTGTTCAGAGAATTCAGGACCTGGACAAAAAACTGAGAGGTGAAGTTAACTCACAAGGTAAGGAAAAAAATCCTGCCACACTCTTGTCCATCACTTGGTGTCAGGTGCATTATCAAAAACATTATGAACTAGAGTGTGTGCCTTGCATTGCCACTTCTACCTTCCATATCAACACCCTCCGGGAGAAGGAACACAAAGAAGGTTCATCTGGACCCAACAATCATTCTGGCAATATGCCCAAGATGTTTACTATCCAGGAATCCCAACCACATACTTCTCCAGAGGAGAACCTCACCCACGCACCGGGGGAAACACCTCTCAACCCTTCCAAAATCAATCCAAACACTACTTCCTCTTCCCAGTCCTAGAAAATAGACAATGACTTGTGGACCCTGAAGTTTGACGGGTCTTGGTATAAACAAGGCTGTGGGGCCAAAGTGGAGTTGATCAACCCATAGGGGAAATCCTTCCTCACATCTTATAGGTTGTAGTTTAACTACACAAATAATGTTACGGAGTACAAGGCCCTGGTCCTTAGACTCCTATTCACACTAAGAAAGGGAATCACCCGCCTCTGGGAAATGGGTGATTCAAAGTTGATCGCTAAGCAAGTCTGGAGCCAATATACTTGTCACAAAAAAAGGCTAGCCACATACCAAAACCAGGCATGGAGCATCATTACAAATTTTGATGCTTTTGGCATTGATCTTATTCCCCAAAAAATAAATTATGTTCTAGATGCCCTTGTTGTATCTGCTAGCACCTTGGAGCCAATGGCTGGTTCCTGGCTCTAGAATTTTTATGTTGAGATGGTCCTCGCCCTATCCATTCTAGAAAATATCACTCACTTTCAGGTCTTTGAGGATAATCAACATATTTTGGCCTTCATGGCCAATGTTGGCATCTTTGAGGATCAGATAGTGGAAGAAAGAGATCATGATGATACCGGGTAGGGTGAAGAGGATGATGGGATTATTGATTTACCAACCAACACCATCGCAAAGGGGATGGTGGCTCTTGAACGCATCTTTGACTCAGACCCTCGGGGCTGAGAGAATGTATCATCCTCCTCTAAGGGAGGAAAATTTGAAAAAGTCAACATCGGCTAGGCCGATGAAGAAAAATTCATGCACATAAGCACCTCCTGCTCCAGAGAGTAGAAGGAGAAGATTCTCACAGTTCTCTGAGAATACATTGATGTATTTATGTAGGGGTATGAGGATTTGAAAACTTATGACACATCCATCATGACCCATACCATCCCACTGAAACCAGATGCTAAGCCATTCAAGAAAAAGAAAAGACTGGCAAACCCATTGATAGAACCTCTAATTCATCACAAGGTTCAGAAACTACTATCAGCCCAGATTATCTTTCCTATCCAATACACAACTTGGGTTTCCAACCTCGTCCCTGTGTGGAAGAAGAGTGGTGAAATCTACCTTTGCATGTATTTTCACAATTTGAACAAGGCATCTAAGAAGGATAATCACTCTCTCCCCTCGTTGGATGAGGTATTGAAAATTGTGAATGGTTCCCAAATGATGTCCTTCCTGGATGTGTACCCCGAGTATAACCAGGTCATGGTTAAGTATGAAGATAGAAACAAAATGAAATTCACCACCAAGTGGGAAACGTTTGCATACCGAAGAATGCCCTTTAACCTTATTTGTTAGAGTATATAGTTATCTTCACTTATTAATTATATCATGTTGATATTAGTTATTAAGTTAGTCGTACTCTATTTTTCACTTAAGCTTTCTCTTAGGTTAGCTTTTTTCCCTTTTTAGAGTTTCATTCACCTTTAAGGTTGAATGCTTGTATTTTTTTTTGCATACTCTCTGAATACATTTTTGAGCTCTCACTTTTGAGCACAGAAGGGTTTCTTCTTTTTCTATCTTTGGCTTCATTCTTTGTAACATGTATTTTGCATGTAGACTGGTCTTGGAAGTTGAAGATGTATTTATCAATTTCTACATGGTATTAGAGCCACACTGCTGCTACCTGGTTTGAAGGTTTTTGAAGCTGCAATTTGAAGACAACAGCCACAGCCTCTCTGGAGTTTTTTTTTGTCATTTCTAAGGAGGCACTATTTTTGGAGCTATTTGAGCAAAAATAGACTCCACCATCACACTCAAAATGCCTGGGAGAGTCAAAATACATATAAATTTTGACATATTTGGTCACAGTAACCTCTGGAAATTTTTTTTGGCCTATTAGGGTTGTACGACACAAAAATTGAGGCAAAAATAAAAAAATTTAAAAAAAAATTCACATTTTTTTATAAAATTTGGGGCTGCCAGAGTGTGCCACCACCGCGCCACCCCAGTGCCACTGTCGCACTGCCTGTGCACCGCCCCCGGCCCACGTGCCACCCGCTGGCCACCGCGCCGCCACTGCCGCCCCGCCCGGTCGCCACCTCCATCGGCGCCGCTACCTACTGGCCACCCTGCCTGGCTGGATGTCTCGTGACACCCATACGGCCATCAAATTATTTTTCAGGACTATGTTTTTCTAGGGACCTTATTGTTTGGGGGTACTTGTGCCTTTTTGGCTCTACAGGGCTCATATAGACTCAGATTTTTGACTTCCATATATTGTCAAAAAGATCTTTCTGAGCCCGTTGCTCTCATCCAAGTCTCATTTCCTAATTATTCCATTCCCTTGCTAGATTTTTTAGTCAAAGACACACCTTCTTTTGTGCTCCTACTCTGCTTCTGAACCTCAGGTTTTTTTTCATTTCTTTTTCTTTCATAGTAATTTGTGGTGTACGGGGGATAGTATTATACATTATGGGGGGGTGCATTTTACTTTTTGCAATTTCCTTCATAAAGACCTTTCTACTTCTGTCTTATTCTTCTCTTAATGTTAGACCCCTCTGTGGCCCGGCTAACACCACATAACTACCATAGATGGAAGCCACAAATGACCAGACTACTCATGTCATGAGGTTTATGGTCCTACATGGATGTGGCTCAGCCAGTTCTATAGAGGCCTTATGAGGCTCTTATGCATAGAAATAGGATGGATGAGGCAATGGGCCTCATTGACATGAATATTTTAGATGGGTTGTTGTTCCACTTGGATGGTCTGACCACACCCAGCGATATGTGGGACAAGTTCTCCACCTTGTTTGGCACCATGAATCAGTTCAGGATTCTCTAGATAGATGCAAAGCTCACCTCCTTGGCAGCTGAATCATTCACTAGCATTGAGGACTTCCTGATGAAATTCAAATCTCTTCAATCTATTTTATAGGTTGCTGGAAAGACGAAGTCAGATGATGAGTGTATCTTTCTAATACTCTCAAAACTTCATGGCCCTTATCAGATTTTCACTTCTATCTTCTACTCCACTATGGATGCACTAGGTACACGTCATGTTATGACCTCTTTTGAGACCTTTTGTGACAGGTTAACTTATGAGCAATCCAAGCTTAGTCAGATAGATTCTCTTACAGGTTCACAGTCATAGGCATTGCTTGCCAAGTCATCTCAGGATACTCAGATGCCGAAGTTGAAGAAGACATCTGATTCCTCTTCTCAGCACTCTACTGGCCCACCATCTTCTTCTAAGAAGGAGAAATAGAAGACTCAGAACCTTACTTGTTTCTATTGTTAGAAGGGGCCCCATGATGAGTCACAGTGTTTTTAGAAGAGATTTGATGGCTATGAGAAACAAATTGCAGATTTGCAAGCTCTGGTTCAGAAGAGCACTATTTCCTCTCCATCCTCTTCCACCTCATAGGGGTCTTCTTTTTAGTCTTCTACCTCATCTTTGACATTTGGATAGGATTTTGGACAGGGTCATGCATTACGGGCTTCCATTGCATCCCCTTCATAGGTCCCTTGGATACTTGATTCAGGTGCTTCTCACCATATGGCATCTTCTCTGGAGATCTTCTCTTCCATTGAGGCTTCTCCTATTCCCCACATTCTCATGGGGAATAACACTGTTATGCCAGTCTACGGGAAAGGTTCTGTACCCATTCAAGATGGCACATTTAATGATGTATTGTATGTTCCATCTCTATCTGTAAACCTTCTCTCAATTTACCAAATTACACACAGTGGATCAAGGAAGATAGTTGAGTTCACGCCAGATTCAGTCTTCATTCGAGATAGTGTGATAGGTGACATTGTTGCTATAGGGATAGTTGATCATTACACCCATTTGTACACTTTCACACATTTTGGTCCACCATCTCCATTATCAAAGCACAGCTCTCCTCTTCCATGAGAGGATCCTGTGGTGCAGTCAGGTCACTTGAACCTCTGTGTTGTTCTTGAGACTCGTACTATGACTACCACACCACATCTTGTTGAGGCTTCTTCTCTTCAGCGCAACTCTTCTTCAGCACTACCAGACCCTCCAACTCCATTTATCAAGCCACCAGGTGTGGTTGTTGCAGATTCTATAGAGGACACTCATCTCCTCTCTCATGACAGTGTCAGCACACCTGTCATACCACTTGCATTGGGGATTCCATTTCAGGATCCTCGTGTCTACTCCTTTGAGCATCAGCTCGGCCTTCCAGTGACACACCACCTCTCAAGATTACCTCTTCACTACTCACTATCTTTCACTCCTTTGCATTGGAGTCAGAGTGGTTTGTTCATTGATTTAGGGGTTCTTTCATTCTGGGGGGGCTTTGGAGCCTCAACCCTCTCTCACGGGGAGTTAGCAACACGCATTGTACTCATGGCTTTGAGAGAGTCTCTTGAAGTCATTCCTTATCTTTTGCTTTCTTTTTATATCTCTTTTTAGAGAGGAGTTTTTCCCACTGGGTTTTCTCCTTTATCTCTGATTTACAGAGATTTCCTTGTTTGGGTACCTGATCAGGCCTTGTTGTCGGGACCCTCTTTTCCTACTTTCATAGTTGTGCTAGGTTTTCTTACCTCCCGAGCTTCGCTTAAGGGGGGTTGTTAGAGTACATAGTTATCTTCACTTATTAATTATATCATGTTGATATTAATTATTAAGTTAGTCGTACTCTATTTTTCACTTAAGCTTTCTCTTAGGTTAGCTTTTTTCCCTTTTAAGGGTTTCATTCACCTTTAAGGTTGAATGTTTTTATTTGTTTTTGCATACTCTATGAATACATTTTTGAGATCTCACTTTTGAGCATAGAAGGGTTTCTTATTTTTCTGTCTTTGGCTTCATTCTTTGTAACAAGTATTTTGCATGCAGAATAGTCTTGGAAGTCGAAGCTATATTTATCAGTTTAACACAGGGGCCACATTTTAAAAGGCTGTGGACATTGTGTTCAAAGTCCTAGTTAACAGATGCATAATCATCTACATGGATGATTTGAACGTCTTTTCCCAAGACAGGCATGATCACTCCACTCACCTCACCTAAATTTGCGAGAGATGTCGCCTGTACAAAATTTCCCTCAACCCTAAGAAATGTATATTTAGGGTCACTAAAGGGAAATTGCTTGGGCATATCATCTTTGAGAAGGGTATATCCATCGACCCCAAGAGAGTTGAAGCACTGTTGAATCTATAGATGCCCGACATCAAGAAAGAAATGAGATCTTTCTTTGGAAATTATAAGTTTTTTCCAACGATTCATCACTAGATTCGCCAAGATAGTAAAACCACTCAATGACATGATGAAGAAAGACATGAAGATTGAGTGGAGCCCCGAAGCAAAGCAAGCATTTTCTCAGATCAAGAAAACTATAGTGGAGGCACCTATCCTGGCATGTCTAGAATATTCCCTCACATTCCACATATACTCCTTCACTTCACCGCATTCCATAGCAGCAGTCCTAACCTAGAAAGTTGAAGGGGAAGAATGACCCATCTCTTTTATGAGCTCCCCCTTCAAGAATGCTGAAGTCCGATATTCATCTCTAGAAAAGAAAGTGTTTGCTCTTGTCTAGGTCATGAAGAAATTTTGGCACTATATTCTCTGGAGCAAAGTGCATGCTATCATTCTGGACTATGCTGTGAAATCTCTACTACTGTAGAGTGAACTGGGTGAATGCCAAGGGAAATGGATGGCCATCCTCAAGGAGTATGATCTAGAAATGTAACCCATGAAGATAGTCTGAGGCTAGGGACTATGTAGATAAATAGAAGAAGGAACTATAGACATAAAATTCCAAACCTACATAGTGGATTCTGTCACTCAAGACCCATGGTATACCGATCTGGTGTACCTATTGTTCAAAAAAAGATGCTCATAGGGGCTTCCCCAAAACAAACATCATGCCCTAAGTGCACACTTCATGATTAAAAATAGAACGCTCTTCTGTAGGAACTATAAAGGGATATATATTTGGTGCATAGATAGAGACCAATCTGCTAAGATAATTGAATAATTTCATGGGTAGTTTGGAACCGAGCATGGCTTAGCTGATGCCACTACCCACCAGATTCTCTGGGCTACATACTATTGGCCCTTCATCTTTAAGGATTTCTACAATCATGTAAGGAAGTGCCACACTTTCCAGACAATAGAACATCATGAGCGGTGTTAGTAATCTCAAATTTTTGAAGAAATTTGGAGTGACTACACTTGAAATTTTCTCTAAATGCAGATTGTTGCCCTAAGAAACTTGTGGAAAAGGCATATTTTGAATGCATGCAAAAAAGGGCCTCTTGATTTTTGTGAGAAA
>MU226104.1:2315660-2341765 GCA_018584345.1 Thuja plicata
ATAACACTCCTAAACCTATCATATGCAGAGGTTCTATCACCTTGGATGGAAAGAACAAGATAGATGATGTTCTATATGTTGATGGATTACATCATAACTTGCTAAGTGTTGGACAGCTACTTGACAAAGGTTATCACTTTGCATCTAAGTATCCAACAAGAGTCAAGAAGTTTAGATCTGATTACAAACCTAAATATAAGAAGGAATGTTATCATGCTGAAGAAGGTGTAACTGATGAAGATTCAAGAGAAGATGAAATTGGATTCATTGCCCTTAGAGACATGGAAAGGTTGCTCAAAGAAATGGACATTGCAGATGAAAAATAGGAACAAGAGTTAGCCCTAATTTCCAAAGTAGACATCAGAACTGATTAGATCATTGGTAATGGATGCTCTCATCATATGACAAGTGACAAAGATAGGTTTGTTCATTTAGACAAATACAAAGGTGATATGGCTATATTTGGAGATAACACTCCTAAACCTATCATATGCAGAGGTTCTATCACCTTGGATGGAAAGAACAAGATAGATGATGTTCTATATGTTGATGGATTACATCATAACTTGCTAAGTGTTGGACAGCTACTTGACAAGTGCATCATTAACAACAAGGATGGAGATATGATTGCATCAGGCTCCAAAACAAAAGGTAATGATTTTCAGCTCAATTCTAATGTAAGTTGTTTTGTTGCAAAAGTAGATGACAGTTGGTTGTGGCACAAGAGACTTTGTCATATCAATTTTGATAACATAGTAAAGATAAGTAATGTCAAGGCAGCCAGAGACCTTCCAAGTATTGCAATACCGGTTGACACAATGTGCAGGGAATGTGTTATGGGAAAGAATGTAAGGAGTTCTTTCAGAAGCAAGCACAACTCAGCTGAAAACAAATTGGACCTAGTGTACACAGATTTATGTGGTCCTACCCAAACAAGATCATACTACAGAGAAAGGTATTTCATTTTTTTTGTTGATGATTTTTCAAGGATGATGTGGGTTGCATTCTTAAAGGAGAAATCTGAAGCCTTTGAAAAGTTCAAAATATTCAAAGCTAAGGTTGAGAATGAATCTAGATTAAAACTGAAATGTCTGAGATCAGATAGAAGAGGAGAGTTCACCTCTAATCAGTTTTATGATTACTGTGAAGAACATGGAATAAAAAAAAAATTGAGTGCTCCCAGAACCCCTCAACAGAATAGGATTGCATAAAGGAGGAACATGATTATACTTGATACAACATGCACTATGATGATTGAAGGAAAAGTTGCACACACATATTGGAGAGATGTAGTGAATACAATAGTCTATACTATCAACAGAACTCAATTGAGGCCAGGCGCAGATAAGACACCCTATGAGCTTTGGTTTGGTAATGTACCTACAGTAAAGTATTTCAGAATCTTTGGAAGAAAGTGCTACATCAAGAGGTATGATGGTGTTGGTAAGTTTGATGGCAAGAGTGATGAAGGTATTTCCTTGGTTATTCTACAAAAAGCAAAGCATATAGATGTTTCAATTTGAGATTTAAAAAGTTAATTGAAATTACTCATGTAAAAAATAATGAAAATTTTATGGTTCAAGTGAGATACTATGAATATGCACCTATGATTGAAGATGAACCCAGGCCTAGCAGCAAAGATACTATTATTGAAGAAATGTTTGATTGCATTGATGTCTCATTCAATGACCCTGAATCAAGCAGAGATGAATCATAGATTGCGGAAGAAGAAGTCACACCTAAGGTTCCAAAATTCACATCTAGATATCACTCTAAATATGATATCATTGGAGATCAGAGCAGCAATGTTTTGACCAGATCAAAAGCAAAAAGTTTAGCAATGGATGAAGAGGTATGCTTACTCTCATAGATTGAACCTTTAAGTGTTGAAGATGCTTGTAATGATTCTGATTGGAAGAATGCAATGAAAGAAGAATTAGATCAGATAATTAAGAATGATACATGGGAATTGGTCCCTAGACCTAGTGACAAAAATGTGATTGGAACAAAGTGGGTAATCAGAAACAAGATAAATGAAGATGGTATAGTAGTAAGAAACACAGTAAGATTGGTATGTAAAGGATATGCGTAGAGAAAAGGAATAGACTACACTAATATATTTTCCCCTGTGAGTAGACTGGAAGCCATTAAATTGTTCTTGGCCTATGCAACATTCAAAGACTTTAAAGTTTATCAAATGGATTTAAAGTCAACTTTTCTGAATGGCAACTTGAAGGAAGAAGTTTACATAGAACAACCTAAAGGATTTAATCTTTTATATCAACCAGACATGGTATGCAGATTGAAGATAGCACTCTATGGTCTTAAATAGGCCCCAAGAGCTTGGTATGAGAGACTTGATGGTTATCTTACCAAGATTGGATTCAACAAAAGGTGCATCAGATTGTAACCTATTCACAAGAGAGACACCTGATGGATTGCTACTAGTTGCTATATTTGTTGATGACGTTATCTTTGGAGGTAATGACAAGCTTAGTACTGCATTTGCAAAAGAAATGTAGAATAAATTTGAAATGAGCATGATTGGTCCTATAAAATACTTTTTGGGACTAAATTTAAAGCAGACAGATAAAGGTATATTCATCAATCAGTCAAAATATGTAAAATAAATATTGAAGACCTTCAAAATGGAAGATTGTAAGCCAATATGCACCCCTATGATAAAAGGAAGCAAACTTTTAGAAGATGATGATTCCAAAATAGTTGATAAGACATTGTACAAATCTATGATTGGAAAACTCATTTATCTAACCCAATCTAGACCTAACATATCTAATGCAGTTGGCATTATTGGAAGATTTATAGAAGAACCCAAGAAGAATCACCTAATGGCAATCAAGAGGATATTCAGATATCTAAAGGGAACTATAGACTATGGTTTATGGTATCCTAAATCAGAGAATGTACAACTTCATGTGTATACAGATATAGATTGGGCAGGTTGTATTGATGGTAGGAAGAGTACATCAAGAGGAGTAGTATTTCTTGGAGACAGGTTGATTTCTTGGACAAGAAAGAAGCAGAACTATATTTCTCAGTCCACAACAGAAGTTGAATATGTTGCAGTAGCACTTAAATTTTCAACCATGGTTTGGATCAAGCAGATGGTTAAAGACTTAGGTATTAAGATTGATTATCCTATTGTTATTCACTATGATAACACTAGTACTATTAACATGTCTAAGAACCCTATGATACACGCAAAGACAAAAAACATAGAGATCAAGTACCACTTTCTAAGAGAAAAAATTTTAGACAAAGAAGTGAAATTGGACTATGTAAGCACCAAAGAATAGTTGGCAGATATTTTCACAAAGCCTTTATCAAAGGATACTTTTGAGTATCTCAGAGAGAAGTTGGGAGTAATTCCCAATCCTGAGTCTAATTAGATAAAGTAGAAAGTACATCAATCTTGTGTGACTGATGAATGGTTGACTACTCTACTTCTGGAGTAGTACCTGTGCATGATTGTTTATGGCACCCTTTGCCATTGATGTCAAAGGGGGAGTATATAGTAAGGGGGAGCATATACTCTGGGGGAGTATAGAAACAGTCAGAAGAACTAGAGTAGTGTAGAGGAATCCTTGATGAGGATATTGAGAAGATTGTATAAGAAAGAGGACACCATGAACAAAGGATTTTTTTAATATCATATTTTGCCATCAATGTCAAAGGGGGACATTGTTGGAGATTTGTTTCTGTGCAGTTGATTAATTATATGTTTGTCATTGATGACAACATATAATACACAGTAGTGTTTCTATATGTACTTATTAGACTGATGATATCTAGCCTTGTGTGGTTAGATACATGTTGAAGACATGTTTATTATGTTATGTTCATACATGCAGATCCAGATATGATGTTTGAGTCAAGTTGTGTAATTCTGCTATTGGCAGTTACAGTTCTGGAAGAGTATCTATTCAGAGCCGACATATGTAACATGTTTTTTGAGTTGTGCCTATCTTCAGGATATGTGTGTGTATATTCATGATTATTTATGAGTTGATGATAGTTATATAAAGGTTCCAAACATGTTTGAATAAGATTGCAAAGTTAGAGATAATTTGGTGAGGCCAACTTAGTGAAGCGTCACGCCTATTTAGTTTGTGTTGCGCGGACTTAATATTGCTTGCACACTTAGTGAAGCTTTCAAAGATGTTATGACGAGTCATCTTATAGGTCCCATGATCTCATAATTTGAGGAAGATACTTATAGCAAGTCATTTTTAATACGTTAAGTGTGAATGATATGAAAAGAGAAAGAAAATGTACAGAGCAGAATATCAGATGTGGTTCATTCATCAAGAGTCTATGTGAAGAAGAAGTAGAAGATTATAATACACTGGAACTGATCAAGATAGCAGGTCTACTCTATAGTTCATCATCAAATATAGTGCATATATGTTCTATAGAAGGTTGTAGCCTTCATCATTGAATCAGTGAGTCAACCACCCCTAACAGGGTTATTTGTAAAAGACTCCTAACAGGGTCAGACCCTTAACTAAGTCACTATACTTATTACTTTGTAAAGAAAAAATCCTAATAGGGTTGCAAGATCTTCTAACAGGGATTACTTTAAACAAGTATTGTTCATTATGGGTGCTAATTCCCACCGGGGTTTTTACCATTTGGTTTGCCCATAATCAAATTGTGTGTTGTGTACTATGTTATCTGAATGTGCATTTACTTTATTGTATTATGAAGTTAAAGAAGTAAAAAAAATTAAAGTTACTGATAATTGATTCACCCCCCTCTTAGTTATCCTTTTGGGACTATTCTAACAAGATTGAGACCAAAAGCTTAGATTTTCCCTCTGGGTGGATCATATCAGGATTAAGGCAGCCCTAGGGACTTCTCCATTTCATCTAGTTTATGGCCAGAATCTAGTATTTCCCATCAACTTATAAATCCTAGTCTTACAGTTTATGTAGGAATTTAACAACTGGGATAACATTATGGAGTTTTAGCTTCTAAACCTGGTGATAATGGAGGAACAAAGAGATGTGGCACTAGAACACTTCATGCATCACCAAGAAGTAGTTAAATGATGGTTTGACCAAAGAGCCTAGTATAAGGCCTTTCTAATTTTGGATCTGGTCCTCTTGTAGGACAAGGCTAGAAAAGAAAGGAAAGCACACCAAGTTTCAATGGCTCTGGCTTGGACCATATCTAATATCTAAGACCTATGGGACAAATACTTATTGCCTAAATACTATGACCGTAGAAGCCGTCCCATTTCCTATCAATGGATAGTTTCTCAAGCACTATTTTGAATGAGGTAGGTGGTAAGTTTGTTTGAGGTTGTACTATATGTAAAGTTCTTTCTTTTAAATACCTTTCCCAGTGTTCCTTTGGAATACCTTGTCCTTGTAAATATTTTGTTGGCTATCCTCTGAGAGCACCTTCCCTTTTTCTTGTTTTCATTTGTTTTTGGTTTTTTTTTTCTTTTTGTTTTGTGTTTTTTTCTTGGTTTTCCAGTGTGTTTCCCTCTTCTTGTAGACAGGTATGCCTTGCATGACATCTAGTCCCTAGAATGGTACCTTGTGCATTTTGGGTAGTTTGGAATCTATTGTTATCACAGTGGAATTTATCTACACTCTAGAGTTGTTTTGTGTGTATGGTAATAGGTTAAGATTAATGTTCATTGGGTTCATATCTTAAAAGTATAGACATCAGCTAAAAGAAAATCTAAGAAGTAATTAATCACATGGTCCTTGAGGGAAAATCGGTTGCACTTGTCATTGGCCAAGTCTGAAATTCATAAAATATCTCATGTCTGGAACATTCCCTCCTATTCGGCAATATGAACTAGGTGGCAAGGTGAAAGAAGTACCATCGTGAAAATTAGCTAAGCTTAAGGTTCAAGGTGAAAGGAGTACGGCCTTTCTCATCTTCAAAAGAAAAGAAAAGAAAAGAAAAGAACTGAAGAACGGAGAATCCTGGTACCCGAGGGGAAACATATAGGGTATGATGAATTTGGTTTGATGTATTTAGTTCCTCCTCTCTTCTTCTCTCAGAAATCATCAGCTTGAATTTATTTCAAAGAACACACCTCATGGCTGATGAAAGACCAAAGGATTGAATCAATGATGAGTCAAATTTTCTTAGACACCTCGTTCCTTGCAAACAGGATACTCCAGGTAAATATTAATTCCAATTTTTCTAACCAAAGATTCTAAAGTCCTCCAATGCGCTAAGACATCCATCCTAGTGAGTCACCATTTGTTATGTCCTACATACCCATCCCTACATTTTGTGGGCAAAATGTTGGGTCCCCCTTTTTACTTTTCCTTTTTCCTTTTGCTTCTTTTTGTTTCCTTGTTTCCCTCTAGGATTTTCTTCTGCGAGAGTCATTTTTTGTTGCATTTTGGTTTTCCTCCCTTTGAGACCTGGTCCCAAAGTGTTTTTCCTTTGTTATTTCTAGATCCCAGACTCTGAGATTCTTTTTCATCATTTCCTCTTTTGTTAGAGGGTATAGCTGCATGGAATCCCTAGGCTCAAAGTCTGGTGGTTTGCCTTTCATAGAGTTTACAGAAGGAGGGAGGGTGGGATGTTTTTACCCTAAGGTTATAAATAATTTTCACCATTCAATTTCACATTTCACCATGAATAAATTATCTAGAGTGATTACCAGAGTGATTAAGGTGATTAAACAGCGACTAAGTGTGATTTTCTCTCGGTATTTGACAATACATAAAAAGTAATTATTAGCAGTGCATTCATGTTTGATTCATGGTATATGAAAGCTTCATCATTTGTAGATATACTCTCATGCTCCTCCTCCCACATTCTTCATGTTTTAAGGTAGGCCCTCCTGGTTCTATTCCTTGTGCTTTCTAGTTTTGTTTCTATTTTATTTTTGTTCTATTTTGGTTTTGTTGTTCGTCATTGGTTTCTTGTTTTGGTCTTGTCGTCACCTCCCAATTTGGGACAGCTCTGCCAGAAGGTTGTTTTCCCTTTGTACAATTGTAAATTAGTGTAAATGTGTGTGCATACCTTATACATTTTTTTGTAGCTAGCTATATAGGTCATTTGGGTTGGCCTATGAGTTGTTCTTTAGCCCTTGTTGTGCTTTGGCCCTCTATGGTTGGTGTATATTAATGTATATCCTTCCTATTTTATGGTGAGCTCACCATGCCCTTTCATATTTTAACCCAATTTGTTGAGCTCACCTTCATGGTGCCCGCCTGGTTCAAACTCAACACCTCACCTATTTGAGCTATGGTGGTTTTCTCTCTCCTCCATCATATTTGTCTTAATGGCAAGGTTGATTCCCCATGTGCAAGCTTTCAAAATTGGCCCAAGTGGCATTCATTTTCTTGCGTGTTTAGATAGTTTTCATCATTATTTCCATTACTCCCATTACTACATGACCACGTGACACCCCATGTCAACCTAGTACAGATAATTTCTAGTCATGTCAATAATGATCATCTTTCCCTGACTCCAGGTCCCAAGTTCCCCTTTGGACTTCATTTCATTCATCATTGATCCAAAATCCCCGCACCCCTCCCTAGGGCATTGATCAAATTCCAACGTCATTTGTGCTTAATATATTATATTTCTAGGGTTTAATGCAAACTAACATCCTTTCAGGAATAGATGCAAAGCACTAGTGAAAATCTTTGGGATCAGGAATTATATTATATTTCTATATATGCTGACAGTTGTTTAGTTTTGCAGGTTGCCAGAATTAACTTATCAAACATGTTTGAGGCATCTTTATCATCTCCACCCGGGAGTCTGGAACTCCCCACTACTTCTTCAACCAAGGTAGTCACCAGGAAAAAGGGTGAGAAGGCCTTAGAGAAACTCCCACTTTCAATGAAATACCTAAAGGGAGAATTTATTATGGGATTGAAGGTTGATTCCAAGCTATAGTTAATCACTGACACAAGTGTTGTTGCATGGGCCAAAATGTAGGCCTTGGTGAAAATGATGTTTATTCAATGTAGGGCCAAAGATCTGATGGCACTTCATGTGGCCACCTCTAAGATCCTTAAGGCTGCTTGCTTCCCCTGCTCAGTGCAGGCTCTTGAGCTCATCCTCACACTGGAGGAGCACTATAATCCAGTAGTCTGGGCTATCAGGGTTGCCTCTCTTATTCCTTTGGAATACCCAATGCTCATGGTGTCTTTAAGCCTAGGGATCCCTTAGTTTTCAAATGCTATAGTCCTCACCTTGGCCCTAGCAGTAGGAGAATTTGAAAATCTCCCTCGAATGAAGCGGCAATACCTCAATACCAATTGGCTCAAAACACCCATAAAATATTATAAAAAGATGAAATTGGAAATCTCCCAGATAGAGTTCAAAGAAAGCATATAGATGGGGATCATTGCATTGTGAAGGGTCTTTAGAGAGCCCCATGCCTAAGAATTCTCAGCATGGATGTACTACTTCTTGTTTAGCATCACCTTCGGCAGCCAAACTTTTGATTGGCCAGTAATCATTTCCAATCATGTGGACACCCAACTGGCCTGGAATTTTACATGAATTCTTATGTCTTGTAGGCACTAGCATAGCAACACCCCATAACCTAGGGATTACTTACAATAGGCAGAATGCCCCATGGGATTATATCCCATAGCTATAGTGGGAGGCCTATTTCCCTAGTTTTTGCAGGGTGAATGATGCCTTCGTTTACTACCATATTCTTACACCCACTCAGGATGCCAGATACTGGCTTGAAAGGAGGCAATGAACTTGGTCAGCACTTATGGAAACTATTATATTCAATTTTAGCAACACTCATACATTCAGGTGACCGGCTTCTCTAGGAAACCCTACCTATTACCCAAACATTATGGGGATAGGATAATTCTTTTGGAGTACTGCAAACAAATTATGCAGCTGCATGCCTTCTTGGCATTGAAGAAGGTCACCAAAATTTTGTTCCCAATCACTTGCAAGAACTACTCTTGTAGCCTTACAATGAAAAAGGAAGCAGACATCAAACTCAAGAGTCTAGGCCTTGCAAAGTTTTATTTAGATAGGAATAATTTTGATCCATTAGACAAGATAGCAACGACATTGCCCTGGGTTTCGAACCCCCACCAACCTTACATAGAGGATTTTTGGGCTGACTGCCAAAATGACTTCAAGGTCCAGAATTGGCATTTTGTCCAGATGACACAAGGGATGGTGAAGTGGCTTAAGATTCAAAAATTTTCCAAGGATTATTCAGATAGCGGGTCTATAGAAGACCCACAATATAATGCCTAGGGAGTAGACAAGACATCTCTCCCTTCGGTGGACTAGGACACCCCAGAAGGCCCAAGAATAGAGGACATCACCCACAATGTAATTGAACGCAGTCATGCATATTTCCATAGGGTGTGCCAAAAGGGTTTTAGAAAAGTTGGCCCATTTGTGAAGGGACCTACTTCTAGGGCTAGAACCTCTGCACAAGGTGAAGATAGAGGAAAAAAAATGGGAACCCTGACCCAGATTTTGTCAAAAGATATAGTTCCCACTACAAAACAAGTGCATTTTCATCTGGTAGCATCCCAATAGATGAAAGAGGTGTTATGCACCTAGCTTGGCATCCCAATAGTCTAGGTAGAACTCATCCTCCCTTCTGGTTCCCCTTCCCTTGCAAAACTCATGATTTGAGAAGCGGGGACAGGAGCAGAGGAAGAATGTGTGGCCATGTTGGATGTCAAGCCACCATTGGTAACAAAGAGGAAGAAGAAAGGAAGAAGAAAGGAAGAAGAGGAAGAAATTGCCACCCAAGAACAAGAGAGAATCCCCGCCAAGGAAGAAATCTTAGAAAAATAAATTGCCACAGAGAAGAAGGCCTGGGTAGAAGAATAAAAGGAAAAAGAATAGGTTAACATCCCAGATGTTTAGGAGATCCTGATCTTGGAGACGAAAATAGAGAAGATACAATAGAAATGAGAAGCTGACTTTAGCTGAGGGAACCGGACCTGTAGGAACAACTGTAACCTTAGCTGCAATGCTCTAGACACCCTTCCCCACCCTGGGTAGGGTAACATTTGGCGAGGTGGTCTCAGCAGCCCAATGGTAAAACATCGGCCATACACCTCTACCACCTCCAGGGGAAAAGCCAACAGAGGAAAACATCCCAATAGATGATGCCGGAGAAGAATAGAAGCAGTAGGAGGGGGAGAACCCCAAAGGTATGAACATTGATTCTACAAAAGCTACTAAGGATGGGAGCACCAAAATAGAGGATATTGATGCCACAAAGGTGGATGGTTAAGAAAATACTAGAAATCAAGAAAAAGAGTCTGAAGAGACCTTAGATGCAAGGGGTGAAAATCAGAACCCCGGAGGGGATACCCATGACCAATCTCTGGAAGCGAGGTTGCCCCTACCACCACAATGGCTGGTGGACTCAAGAAGGAGAAAGGCTCTAGCGGTGGAAAAATCCCATCTCTCCTTAGCTGAGATGATGGAACAGACACAAAGTGCCCCCAAAGCAAAGAAGGCCTAGACCCTCCACTCAATTCAGATTGGTTCAGGTGGAGATACAATCGTGATCATTACAAAACCTCCCCCAGATAAAGAGGAAGTAGCAGTAAGTGCTGCAGAATACATGGTGATAGAAGTACCTCTAGGATAGAGGGATAAGAAGGGTGAATTGGACCTACTCAGAAAGGCCAGCCAAGCAATTGAGGCCCTTTATGACAAGCAAGCTCAGAAGCTCAAAAAAAAGAGAGAGAGAGAGAGAAGAAAGCAAATTTCATCAGGATTTTGATAGAGCTGGCACAACCTATAACTATCATTCATCAAGAAGTGTCCATGTCTGGAGCACCGCTTCCATAGGGTGATATTGACACTTTAAGAAGTATGAAGAAGAAGTCGCAAGCAATCAACAACTAGGTGGCCGAACACGTGGGAAATGTCTGGCGTTTCCTAGTGGCAACACTCCTGGACCTGTAATTAACAGATAACATTTTGTACCAAGTCAAAAATACCATTACTCTCTAGGAAGGAGAGAATGATCAATATGAAGTATGGATAAATGAATTGGGAGAACTCATGGGTCTCGGGGGATAATTCGTCATCGAGGTCAAAATTTTAGGGCAGGAGTCCTTTGACTTCATTAGGGTCCAACACTCTAGACTTGATCTCAAATTGGAGATAAGAAAGCAACTGGTAGGGGCCCTAAGGGATAAAGTTCTAGAGGTGGAATACTCTTTAAATTTATATAAGGAATTTGTTACAAGTGTTTCGGGAGTTGATCCCTTTAGTACTGAAATGTGCACTCCAGAGGAATATGTTTTAGGAAAATTTAACAAGCTAATGGAATCTCGCTATCAGTCCCCAGAAGGAATTGACAGAGCAAAGATGTCACGCATATCCTGTATGATGCTCGAGGCCCATGATGCTGCAAAAAAGGCCACAAAATTCAAAGCGAACACCCCAGATCTGGGTGAACAAATAGGGATGGCATCAAGGACATTGATGAGGATGGAGTTTCCCAACTTCTGGAAACATTCAAAACATACAAAGAACAATAAAGCTTCTCTATATTTTGGAGATTTCTACCAGTAGGGAACATTTTTGAAAATTCATTATTCTTTTGAGCACAAGCTCCCAGGCTCCGGAGTTCCAGATCCAACAATTTTGCATTCTTTTGGTGAATAGTGTCCGAGTTCCCTGGAGCCGACCGGTCACTATCTAGCATGTAAGTTTGAGGGATGGCCCTGATAGGTGATCTTCCCAAGGTGCCACTACAACATTCACTACCTGATGCATCAAAGATAGTGAGCCACATTTTGCATTAATGAGGCATGTAGCCTCAAACTCTGGGAAGATCACATTTCTTCTATTATTTCTCTGATAGTCTTCTAGAGGCTAATTCTTCCATCCTTCTTCTTGTCTTATTCTTTCAATCTGTGAAAGCTCTACTATTTTTGAGGTAATTATAAAGTGGTGCAGTGTTAGTAATAACTGAGAGGGGGGGTGAATCAGTGGCCTCAAAAATTTATCCTTTAAACTTTAATCCACCAATCAATACACCTCAGATTATTAAGTCCCTACAAGATGCATGCCTTGAAATACTTGAAATAATTAACTATCTGTCGATTTACCTTGTCTATCCTTATTCTCTTTGATTACCAATAAGCAGTAGAACTTATTTACCGATACTCAGTAAATATGTAGAGTATACCAATCAATCCAAAAATGTATATGTGAAATGTAAAACAATAAAGTAATAAACCATATACACATAACACATGGATTTTAATGTGGAAACCATGTTAAGGGAAAAACTACTAGGACTGGTACCCCAAATTTTCACTCTTCTAAAGTGAGCCCTGTTAGGAGCCAACCCTGTTAAAGGTTACAAACACACTGTTAAGTGCGACCTTGTTAGATGATTTTTATACATAGGTTGTCACTTAGTATTTGGCATCTATTTTTCTACCATCCTTGAATCAACCTTCTTCTTAGACTGTCAATAGGCTTTAGGAAAATCTTGCTACCATCCTTGAATCAACCTTCTTCTTAGGCTGTCAATAGGCTTTATGCAAATTCAATGCTACTTTCATGAATCAACATTTTTGGCAATCTTTTAGCATATACCTCAATTATAGAAGACTTTTAAGTCCTGCTCTGTTAAGATCCTTCTCTGTTAAGAGACTTGATGCTTCAATGGTTAAATTGAAATACTATGACTTATTTCTAATGCAACTTTGAATTGCAGATTTTTCAGATCTATTTAAGTGCAATACCTTTATGATCAATGTATCAATTCAATTCCTTTTGCTCCACACTTTCTGCTCTGTGATGTTGTGCTTCACTATTTGTCAGTGTCTATAGAATTCTTTAGCTCTCCCTTAGCTTGATTGATCAAGACTATATGAAGTTTATCCTTCACCAGTTTCTCTTTAGCATCATCTTTCTATTCACTCCCCTTCCGTGTATCTAATTTCTTACAGAAATGAATTATGCTTGTCTCTTATATAGACATCATATTCCTTAATTCTTGATTCTTGATTCTTGGCATGAAAAATAATCTAGCCAATTTGATTTACATCTTTAACTCCTAATTTATCTCATAGTTATCTGCTTGCGAACTGTATAAATCTTCTTTAAATCAATTACTTAACTGTGGTCAAATAAAACAAATAAAACAACCAGTTAAGTCTATCCTTAAGCTCTACCAGCTAGATATTTTATCATTTTCTAAACTCTCTGCTCTGTTGGTCAATTCTGCAGTTCATCATCCGTGACAATTGCCAATTCCGTCGGTGTAACTCCAGTTAGCTTTAGGATCTCCATCTATCAGGCAACATTGTTTCCTATTTATCAGGCATCCTATGATTCTTCTCGTTGGGTATCACTGTGACCTTTTTCTTTGTCTTTACCGATGGTGTGCACTCCGTCGGTGTTGTCTATCACTTAGTGAATACTTGACTTTTATGCATTGCTGAAAGCATAATCTTTGTTCCATTGATTCTCTGAAGTCTTCTGCATTATGTACATGACCATATAGATGATATCAAGTTGACATCAATGACAATATAAGACATTAACTGATTTAATGTCTTGCATCATCTTCAACTTAACATTATCAAACATTCAATCAGTTGCATGTCATCAATCTCTCTCTTTGGCATTGATGGAAACATACTATATTATCACACTATACTATTTCTAATATAATATGAAATACAATTGTTGAGATTCATCAAATTACCAAACACTTTGTTTTTGATAACTGATAAAAATGTCTGACTGTCGGTAAGCTCTGTGTTAGCTTAGATTTGATTCTTGCATCTTTCTGTGTTTCTTCTTATGATGTGTTTTATCCTCTGTTTGTGTCAATTTCTCTCTTTTGACTATTCTTCTTTTTTGATGTCTCTATCTTTTGTTTGCAACTTTTATACAAATTCTCTCCCTATGGATATGATCTCTCCCTTTTTGGAGTAATATGATAATAAATAGTTTCTGATGATAATATGGATACATTCTCTCCCTTTGACAACAATGCAAAACAAATATTTTACAAATATCTAACATTCATGTTAAACAATTATTTTCTTCTATCCATAATATATTCCTTGAATTTCCCTTATCCACCATCAATACAACAATATGCTCTAGTGCTCGTTTCTGATATATACCTTTCTATATATAGATGTAGTTTTGAAGTTCATCTTTTGCTTGCATCAATCATGAATGATATTATGATAATATATGGCTGATGCAGCCTTCAGTCCTTTATTGACTGGTAGATATTGGTTTGACCCATAGTCTCTTTCTCAGGTACTCAAATGTATCCTCGGGCAGTGCCTTGGTGAAGATATCAGCTAATTGTTCTTTTGATTGCACATATTCAAGTATCACGTCTTTTTCTTTAACTTGTTCTCTTAAATAATGATACTTGATGGAAATGTGTTTAGTCTTTGCATGCATGACTAGATTCTTAGAAATGTTAATTTCACTAGTGTTATCACAATAGATGATCACTGGGTCTGATATCTTCATATGCATACCTTCTAGCCACTGTTTGATCCATGCAATATTTTAGTAGTTTGCAGCAGCAGCAACATATTCTGCTTCTGCAGTAGACTGAGAGATACATCCTTGCTTCTTGCTAATCCATGTGACAAGTCTATCACCCATAAAGAATGCTCCTACATTTGTGTTCTTTCGGTCATCAAGATTTCTAGCCCAATCAGCATCGGTAAACACTTTTAGTTCAAATTTTCCTTCTCTTCTATACCATAAGCCAAATTCCTTAGTATTCTTCAGATATCTTAAGATTCTCTTCACATCAGTCATATGTGATTCCCTGGGGTTAGCAAAAAATATAGCAACAATTCCTACTGCATGTGCAATATCTAGTCTAGTGTGTACAACATACATGAGTTTTCCTATCATTGATCTGTACAAAGTCTTATTTACCTCTGTTGTCTTGTCTTCCTTTGTTAACTTGCATCCAATAGCCATCGGTGTTCCAACAGGTTTGGATTCTTCCATCTTGAATATTTTCAGGACCTCTTTGATGTATTTGGACTGTGTAATGAAAATACCTTCACTTTGTTGAATGATCTGTAGACTAAGAAAGAACTTGATCTCTCTAAACATAGACATCTAAAACTCGTTTCTCATTTCATCAGCAAATGATTTGCATAGCACATCATTGCATCCAAATATGATGTCATCAACAAGTATTTTAGCAATCAAAGTGTTAGCATTAGTATCTTCTTTGAAATAAAGATTACTATTTTCACTAGTCCTTATGAATCCAATACTTATTAGATAGGAATGAAGTCATTCATACCAAGCTCTTGGATCTTGTTTCAATCCATAAAAGGCTTTGTGAAGTCTACATACCATGTTCCTCTTGTCTAGATCCACAAACCCTTCTCGTTGTTTAATGTATACCTCTTCTTCATATATTCCATTTAGAAATGCTGACTTGACATCCATTTGATATACTTTGAATCCTTTATATGTAGCATAAGCAAGTAGTATTCTTACTCCTTCTAGCCTAGCAATGGGTGCAAAAGTTTCTCCATATTCTATACCTTCCTCTTGTGCATACCCCTTGCATACTAGTCTTGCTTTGTTCCTTGTGACTTCTCCATTCTCATTTAGCTTATTCCTGAATATCCATTTAGTACCGATGACATTCTTGTCATCTCATCTTGGCACAAGTGACCATGTTTTATTCTTCTCAATCTGTTCAATCTCATCTTTCATAGCACTTATCTATTCTTCATTACCTAGTGCAGCATTGATAGATTTTGGCTCAAACTCACAAATTAAACAATTTAAGTTTAAAGACTTACTTCTTGTTCTTGTACCAACTTTCTTATCTCCTATGATCTGATCCTTTGGATGGTTTCTTCTTACATATCTTGCAAGTACAAGTACAACTCTTTGTGCATCAGTTTGATCTTCATTACCTTGCACATTATTTTGATCATTATCTTGACCATTGGTAACAACATTCTGACCGTCGGTTGCAACATTCTATTATTCTAGATTTAAGCACTATTTCTCGGGTAGAGTTATGGGTTCTTCACAATATACAAACTTGTTGTAGTCTTCTAGTTCTTTTGTGCTTTCCAGCTCATTCTTTTCTGCAAATTCATCAATCTTTACATTTTTACTTTCAACTATTTTGTTAGAAGCCTTGATTAGACATTTAAAAGATTAGCTTTTGGTAGAATACCCAAGAAAAATACCTTCATCACTTTTGGTGTCAAGCTTTCCATTTCTATCATCTTTTAAGACATAACATTGACTACCAAAGATTTTGAAGTAACATACATTGGGTGTTTTACCATACCATAGCTCACAAGGAGTCCTCTTTGTGTCCTTCAATTATATTTTGTTAAGTGTATTAACAGTAGTGCTAACAGCCTCCATCTAGAGATTTGGGTCATGTCCTCTATCATCAGTTTTCTTACACAATCAACTATTGATCTATTTCTTCTCTCAGCAATCCCATTTTGCTGTGGTGTTCTTGGTTCAGAAACCTGTCTTTTTATACCATGCTCATTATAGAAATTAGTGAATTCATCTGATATAAATTCTCCTCCTCTCAAACATTTCAGATCCTTACCACTTTCTTTTTTTACCATAGCCTTATACCATTTAAACATCTTAAATGCTTCAGATTTTTCTTTTAGAAACATGACTGTCATCATTCTAGAGTAATCATCAAAAAAGAGAATAAAGTATCTATCTCCATAATAAATCTTTTTTCTCATAGGTCCACATAAATAAGTATGGACTAACTCTAGAATATCATCAGATGTATGGGTTTTATTTTTGAAACTAGACTTTGTCATTTTACCTTTTTGACAATTTTTGCACATGATGTTGTGTAGCTTTGTCATCATCGGTAAGCCTCTTACACTTCTTTTTCAGCTTATTTTCATCATGTTGTCAAAATTCACATGACACAATCTTTTGTGCCACAACCATATGTCTTTGTTTCTATCATCAAGCAAGTGGGGTTAGTGTCATTCAGATAGAATAAGTTACCTTTAGTCTGTTCACCGGTACCAATCAGTTTTCCTAATTCATTGAAAATATTTGCCTTCTTGTTTTCAAATGATACTCTGTGACTTGAATTATTTAGTTGAGAAACACTCAATAGATTATAATTCAATCCGTTTACCCAATAAGAATTCTCACATTTAATAAGGTTATTCAGCATTATTGTTCCTTTACCTTCAACTGGACAAGGTGTATCATTTCCCATTCTTACTGTACCACCATTATAATACTCAAAAGTATTAATTTTTTCTTTTTCACCGGTCATATGGTGAGTGCAACAACTATCTATAATTGAGACATCATTCTTACTAACCTTAGATATGAATGCAGTTTCTTCATACCTTTCATCTTCATCTGAATCATCCTTCACAGCTACAAATACTATCTCAATGTCATCATCCTATTCGGTGTTAGTATCTTCATCTTTGCAAGAAGCTAGGTAGCTAGCCTTCTTTCCTTTATCCTTGTAGTCTTGGGTATCCTTTCTTTCTAATAATTGGTAACCTCTATAATCTTTGTTACCACCTCTGTCAGATTTTTTCTCAAAATATCTGTCATCTTTTCTTCTATTAGGACATCTTGCAGAAAAGTGTCCAATCTCTTTACAATTAAAGCATACAAGTGGTAACTTGCCTTTGTATTTACCTTTGCTTCTTTGCATTCTTCTTTCCATGAGTGCTTCTATTTCATCTAGATCTTCTTCTTCACTTTCACTTTCAATGTCTCTTCTAAATGAGTGTCTCTGACTAGATTTTCTTATTCTCATAGAAGCTTAAAATGCAGACTCTAAACTTGGTAAGACACTATTGTCAAAGTTATTCATCTCAAATGAAATCAGTCTACCAATTAAGCTATCAAGAGTAACTATGTTGTTTTCTACTACTCTCATTTCTTGTATAGTAGAAAATCTAATAGCATATACATGTAATAAGATTCTTAATATTTTACTTACCACTGTCCCCTCTTCAAGTGTACCCCCAACACCTCGTATAGAATTGACTACTTCTTTTACTCTTATATTGTACTGTGTGATGTTACACCTTCTTTCATTTTGATATCATCAAACTTTCCTCTAAGGCTTTCTACCTTGGCTCTTAGAACATTTGTATCACCTCCATGTACAAGCTTCAGTTTGTCCCACATTATCTTTGCATTTTTGCAATCTTTGACATCTTCAAATTCAGCATCAGAAAGTGAGGAAGAAAGCTCTATAACCATGTAGTTATGCTCATGCTTCACTCTCAATTGATCTATTGTCAATGGTCCTGTAGGAAACACATATTCAGTATCTAAGTATTCAGTAATATCATTGCCAATACCTAATAAGTGGAGTCTTATCCTACTTTGCCATGAAGCAAAGTTGTCTTTGTTCAACTTGGGCACATCTCGTCTGTTCATCTTGTGATCTTTGCTTAGGTCTTGAAACCTTCCTTCTAAGCACAAAAGCTCTGATACCAATTATTAGTAATAACTGAGAAGGGGGGGGTGAATCAATGACCTCAAAAATTTATCCTTTAAACTTTAATCCACCAATCAATACACCTCAGATTATTAAGTCCCTACAAGATGCATGCCTTGAAATACTTGAAATAATTAACTGTCTGCCAATTTACCTTGTGTGTCCTTATTCTCCTTGATTACCGATAAGTAGTAGAACTTATTTACCGATACTCACTAAATATGCAAAGTATACCAATCAATCCAAAAATTCATATGTGAAATGTAAAACAATAAAGTAATAAACCATACACACATAACACATGGATTTTAATGTGGAAACCCTGTTAAGGGAAAAAACCACTGGGACCGGTACCCCAAATTTTCACTCTTCTGAAGTGAGCCCTATTAGGAGCCAACCCTGTTAAAGGTTACAAACACACTGTTAAGTGCGACCTTGTTAGAAGATTTTTATAAATAGTTTATCACTTAGTATATGGCATCTATTTTGCTACCATCCTTGAATCAACCTTCTTCTTAGACTGTCAATAGGATTTAGGCAAATCTTGCTACCATCCTTGAATCAACCTTCTTCTTAGGATTTCAATAGGCTTTATGCAAATTCAATGCTACTTTCATGAATCAACATTTTTGGAAATCTGTTAGGATATACCTCAATTATAGAAGACTGTTAAGTCCTACTCTATTAAGAGACTTGATTCTTCAATGGTTAAACTGAAATACTATGACCTGTTTCTAATGCAACTTTGAATTATAGATTTTCAGATCTATTTAAGTACAATATCTCTCTGATCAATGTATCAATTCAATTCCTTTTGCTCCACATTTTCTACTCTGTGATTTTTTGCTTCACTATTTGTCAGTGTCTACAGAATTCTTTAGCTCTCCCTCAGCTTGATTGATCAGGATTGTATGAAGTTTATCCTTCACCAGTTTCTCTTTAGCATCCTCTTTCTATTCACTCCCTTTTTGTGTATCTGATTACTTACAAAATTGAATTATGCTTGTCTCTTATATAGACATGATATTCCTTAATTGGTGATTCTTGATTCTTGATTCTTGGTGTGAAAAAAAATTCAGCCAATTTGATTTACGACTTTAACTCTTGATTTATCTCATATATCTTCTTGCCAACTATATAAATCTTCTTTAAATCAATTACTTAACTGTGGTTAATTAAAAAAAATAAAACAACCAGTTAACTCTATCCTTAAGCTCTGATAGCTAGATATTTTGTCATTTTCTAAACTCTCTATTCTATCAGTCAATTCTGCAGTTCATCATCGGTGACAACTGCTAATTCTGTCAGTGTAACTTCAGTTAGCTTCAGGATCTCCATCTATCAGGCAACACTGTCTCCTATTTTCAAGCATCCTATGATTCTGCTTCATCAAGAAACACTATCTTCTGCTCATCAAGTATCACTGTGACCTTTTTCTCTTTCTTTATCGATGGTGTGCACTCCGTCGGTGTTGTCTGTCACTTAGTGAATACTTGAATTTTATGCATTGCTGAAAGCATAATCTTTGTTCCATTGATTCTAAAGTCTTCTGCATTATGTACATGACCGTATAGATGATATCAAGTTGACATCAATGAAAATATAAGCCATTAACTAATTTAATGTCTTGCATCATCTTCAACTTAACATTATCAAACATTCAATCAGTTGCATGTCATTAGTGCAGGTCGTACCGACTATCAGATATTGTATTTTAATGTTTAGTGTACATTAGATAAGGTTAGTTTTAGAGCAAATTTTGTGTATAAATAACAAGTACAACATCATTTCAAGGGTTGGAAAAATTGATGATTTTGCAGTCCAATACTATTAGCATTCAACATTTCATTTCTTGTAGTTGCAGAGCTCAATGCTCGGTAGTTCTTAGTAGTTCTCAGTAGTTAGATGCTCTCTTAGGGCCATTTATGTACACACTAGTGATGCTGGAACCCTATTAATGAAGAAGGAAGAGTTCTGGAAATGATGTTGTTGGTGTTCTAATCTCTAAGTTAATGCTCTTTTGTGTTGTATGTTTCTAATGTCCTCTTCTCTAATGTTTTAATTAGATTAACGACCTATTTCCCCTTGCTATTGAATATGTTTGAATCATTGGTTCTATATATGTTAAATATTTAGTGTAGTTCATTAGAGCATGGTTGATCTTATAAATATACTGTATGACTATACGTAGAAGTAACAAACTCTTATCTCTCACATATGTTTTGTTCTTTAGTTGGTAAACTAATACATGCTTGCAGGAAACCCTGACCTACTAACAAAATCCCTAGAGAAGACAAGTCAAAAACACCTATCCCCCTAAACAAAAATAGTCACACACCCAACTTAGCTCCCCACACTGTCAAGGCTTGACACTCAGGTGCTTGAAGGCCCAGGGAATTTATTCCCTAGACAACCTTTACAGGAGAATTTGGATGGTACCCCAGTACATAGTGACAACTTACATCTCTTGATGAGACCACTCACAAAGTCCCGTTAATAGGATAGTGTGTTCGTAAGATTCTGGCCTAAAATATTATAATTGATTATTTCATATAGTGAGTGTAGTCCTCATTGTGGTTTTTACCATATTAGGTTTTCCACATAAAAATATGGTATTCTTGTGTGTGTGTGTGTTTTTTATTGCTACATCTTTTGTTGTTGGCTAAATGGATTAAAATAAGTAACTTAGAATTATGACAAAATATTGAAGTTTCTGTTGACACTGATTCACTGCCCCCTCTTAGCATTCATTAGTGTTTAAATTTTGGTTGATTTATTGGTCTTTATTAATTCTAATTGTGCTAGTGATCTAGACTATAAGAGGTCCCTATGTTTTTACTTTATGTGGAGAAGTAGATAGTTGGATGAGGAAATGACAAATTATAGTCACACTGTCTATTACACAAGTATAATACATGGTTGTGACACATTCATAAGTAAAGATAAAATATAATAAAAGATATCATGTTCATGTATTGGATTTAAGTATAAACAGGAAAGAATTGAATGTGGTAGTTAGAGTGAAATATATTTTGGTTAAGACCTAAAAATACCATGCATTCTTGAAGCATATTGATATTTTGTATTACATTTTTAGGGAGTTTTAAGGGTGGTAGATTTGTATTAACCAAAAAGTAAGCACCTAAGAGAATGATCAAAATCCTCTCAGTAAGCTAGTGATTATAGAGAAATTAAATTGAAGGAAGTAGGTCATGGGATACACATCTTCTAGAATTTGATTTTATATTATCATTATATTTTAGTATTTTTCCTTTTCCTTTGCAAGTTAGTCAATAAAATAGGAGAATATTAGGGTAAGGTGTCTCAACCTTGTAAAACTAATTCTCATGCCTAACTTTTGTATGCATGTTTCTATTTTATATTATGTTCCTTTTGTTTCTACTTGGTAATGTTGTTTGATTTTGGATTGGAATAGATTTCATATTTTTGTGGTTCTTTTTCTCACACGAGGATTTAGGAATTCTGCTCTTATCTTCCCTTTTTTAGATATGTGTTGAAAACTTGGGAGGTGTGTAAGAGAAACTTGATTGGTTTGCACATGGGTTATATATGGTAGATTCTTATATTGTGTAAGAGCATGCAATAGAGATGTTATATTGTAATATTGACTACGCTTATGAAGATACAGGACACTTATCATGATATATCTAATGCATAAGATACCGATGACAATTGGAGACCATCATTTGACTAGTTAAGAAATCTTGCATATGACACTTTGGAAACATTTAAGAAACATTCTATGAATAGTTGAGGGCATCTTTGAGCAATAAGAGAATTGGGTTTTTAATTTAGCCATTTTGGGTGCAGTGCCCCCTTCAAGTTATTTGAATTTTCATTTTATAAATTTTCTATTAATTTAAGCTCAAAGTAGGAGTTTAGAAATTTTTCATAAGTTGTAGTAGTAACAAAGTGCCATGGGAATATAATATCAATATAAGGTATAAATTTGCACATACATGAAAATAGGAATTGCACATACTATTACATACAAGTTATCATAAATAATTGCTCATCAATTAGGTATTGAAAGCATGAAATCGTAAACATTAAAATTAATCATTATTTTATTCATAATTTTCATTATTTCATTTTAGTGCTCCCACTTCCAAACTCCATTAATTTTTCTATGAATCATAATGATTTTTTTTATTTTATCAAGGCCCTCTTTTGGATCCATTTATGCTTTCACATATATTTCAATACTTGTGGAATACTCCCTTCTATATCCTACGTTGCACATGATTTATGCATGCCTAATGATGGAGAAGAACATGAGTGTTTTACTATAATTTTTACTTGGTATGTGTGAGGATAACATGCGCTAAGACAATGATACATATTTTACACCTCCACAACTATAACAATTGCATGATACATATCATAAAAAATATGGGACACATCGAGAAAGATATTTTACCTTATGCAAATTATTTCATCAATAGAGTTGAGAATTTAGAATGGTATATTGTTATTTATTCATAACAAGTTCAACCACAAGATAATGCTACCAAAATATTCAACAATCCTTTACCAAATGAAATCTTTATCTATCTTCCACCAAAGAGATTTTTTATACCTTATTTAAGAAGAGTATGATGGTAGAGGTGATCCATTATTCAATGTACATAATTTCAAGTTATGTGCCTCCTTTACTTTTGTAGGGATGAACTAATTGCTAAGTTGTTCCCATCAAGCTTGAGTGATCATGGGTTTATTCATTGCCTCAAACTTATATCTATTCCTTTAATTATGTGGCTAGTGTTAGTAATAATTGAGAGGTGGCGGTGAATCAATGCCCTCAAAAATATTCCAATAATCAACCCAAAAACTTAGTACCACACTGTTAAGCCTCTAGTTATCTTCAGTCCTATAAGATGAATGCCTCCAATTACTTTTATCAAATTACTAGTTCTCCGAATGCTCTGTAAAAACTTCTATTGTATGTTTACCAAATATCAGTCTTTTAATTTATTGAAAGACAGTAATTTATCTAGATTATATTGATCAATCCAATTAAGTTAAGTGTAATGCACAACACTAAAGTAATGATTAATAAACTCATTGACACATGAATTTTTAATGTGGAAACCCTGCTAAGGGAAAAACCACTTGGGACCGGTAACCCAAAATTTTCACTCTTCTGAAGTGAGCTCGGTGAAGAGCCAACCCTGTTAAAGGTTACAAACACATTGTTATGTGTGACCTTATTAGAGGGTTTAAAATTTTAGTTTGTCACTTGATATCGAGCATCTCTATGCTACCTTCCTTGATCAAACACTCACTTGGCCTGTCAATAGGTATCTGGCATCTCATGCTATCTTCATGATCAAACTTTTTTATACTCCTTGGGATGTATCTCAATATAGAAAGGATCTTTAAATCTCGCTCGGTTAAGAGACTTTCTGAATCAATGGTTAAACTGAAACAATATGATCTATTCACGTATACAACTTATACTTGCAGATTTTTAGATCTATTGTAATCTTATAAAACTATTCTGATCAATATATCTTGGTTTATACCTTTTCTCCACTTTGATTATGCTTGGTGATGTTGTACTCTATTGCTCGGTGTCCATAGAAAACTTTAGCTCTTTCCTCAGCTTGTTGATCAGGACTGTATGAATTTTCTCTTCAACATCCTCTTTTCATTCATTCATCCACCTCACAATTTCGTAATGAATTTTATTGTCTCTTTATATACATGATATCACCATTATTAGGTTCTTGATTTTATTGATCTTGGCATGATCCACAAATCTTGCCAATTAGATTTAAAGAAACACTCATATTTTATCTCTCTTAGATCTTCTTGCCAACTGGATAAAATAAATTTAAATCCATTACTTATCTATTTCTTAATCTTGTCGATGAAAACAAATATAACTACCAGTTAAGTCTATATTTAGCTCTACCAGCTAGATATTTTGGCATTTCTGAACTCAAGTTAATTTAAGTGCTTAACTCTTTGATAGCTTCGGTCAACACTCCAATTCTCCTTGGGCTTCTCCATTGGTTTACACTATGTTTCTGGCCATCGGTTATGCTTGTGATTCTACTCATCAATAATGCTCATTGGTGTTCTTTCTCGGGTATCACTATGACTTGACTTTCGGTGATCTTTGTCAGTTGGTGTCCACTAACCATCGGTGTTTGAATTTATAATGTGAATGCTTGTATTTTATGCATTAGTGAAAGCATAATATTTTTCTCTTTGATTCTCTGAAGTCTTTGACACTTTGATTATAACTGATTAGAATATATCAAGTTGACATCAATGAAAATACAATCCATTAACTAATTTAATGTCTTTCATTATCCTTCTGCATTTCAGCGATCAACTTAAAATCTTCAAACATTTAATCAGTTACATGTCATCAATATTTCCCTTTGGCATTGATGGCAACATACTACATTATCATACTATACTGTCACTAATACAATATGAAATATACAGTTTCATCAAGCTTTCCTAATGTAACTATTACAAATGTCTGGCTCTCGGTAAACTCACAAATAGCTTAGTTTTGTTTCATGTAGAGTGGTTGTCTTCAATCTTCAATCCCTTCTCTTGATAGATGTATCATCTGATATATTTGTTCTGATATGTGCTCTACCTTGACTATTCCTCTTTTGATAATCTCTTTTTCCTTTTATGACAATCTTTCTCTTTGTCTGAACTCTCTCCCTTAGATGGATATTTCATATGTAATTGATTTTATTGGTTGCATCAAGATGACTGATCTTTAGATTTGGTATAGGCTGATGCAACCTCCTAGTCAGATTACTAACTGATAGACAAGGGTTGGACCCATAGTCTCTATCTCAGGTACTCAAATGTATCCTTTGGTAATGGCTTTGTGAATATGTCATCTAACTGTTCCTTTGATTGAACATATTCTAGAGTGTCACTTCCTTTGCTTGCACTTGTTCTCTTAGATAGTGATACATGATAGAAATATGCTTAGTCTTAGCATGCATGACTAGATTTTTAGAAACTTTAATTGCATTGGTGTTATAACAATAGATAATTACTGGTTTAATGATCTTCCTATTCATTTCTTCTAGAAATTGTTTGATCTAGGCAATATTAGAGCAATTTGTAGTAGCAAGAACATACTCTTCTTCTATAGTTGACTGAGAGATGCTTCCTTGCTTCTTGTTGATCCATGTGACAAGTCTGTTACCCATGAAGAATTCTCCTCCAGTTGTTCTCTTTCGGTCATCAATGTTTCCAACCCAATCAACATTTGTATAGACTTGTAGCTCAAATTTTCCTTCTCTTTTGTACCATAAGCCATAGTCCACAATGTTCTTTATGTTAGGGTTTGACAGAACCAGAACAATATAAGAATAAATAGTTATATGCAGAAATAATAGAAGAAAGAAACTAAACACAGATAACACACAGATTTAACGTGGTTCACCCAAAACCTAGGCTACATCCACCTACACAGCCGTCCAACCTTTCTTATTATCTAGCAAAAACATACACCATAATACAATGCATTATACATCTCAAACGCTTATAACATGTGTTTTAGGGCAACCTCTAAAATTGACCATTTTAGGGTTTTACAATGTCGGTCTTCTTTTTCCCGAAAAAG